>VZDJ01007753.1:23792138-23799638 GCA_008694505.1 Cyanoderma ruficeps | reverse complement strand
AAATGTGAGTTGATTACTGTCTAGAAGGGTGAAAAAGCAGTCTGTCTTATTGCTACCCAAGGACACAACAGATTGCAGCAGAGCAGAAGGATGTCTCACATACACCGGTTCTATGCAACTCACCTGTCCTGTGCTCATGTCTGAGAACGGGTGACAATGATTTACAGTTCAGCAATCCTTCTTCTGACTACAGGGATGTTACCAAGTGATAAGTGGTGTAGGTTTTAACACTATCAAGTTGCCAAAATCTGCCATAACAGTCACCAATATATGTGAAACAAAAATTCTTAGGCAAAAGAAAAGGCTGAAATTCCCTGTTTTGTCTTTTTTTTAGTAACTTCATTTCAGGAGACCTGCCTGACCTTAGAAGAGGAGTACCTTAAGTGTCAGAAGGGTTACATATATTATATATAATATCATATATAAGCCAATTGGTAGCTAACTCTGAAAATGCAGATCCATTTGTTCTCTCCAAAGGATAGTATAATTATCTGTTTCATGCTACATTTTGTTTTAAAATATTTGGAGCTAAAATTCTGGATATCCTAACACACTACCCTGAAATCATTTATCATTTGGTTGAGGAAATATATGATCCACTTGTGGTTGTTGGTGGTGGCCTCATACGGCACTTCAAGCAGTGATAATTTGTATGACTTTCTGTATATTAAACAATTCTTTAATATTGATTCTGTTTGTGGTGTATTAACTGTTATCCTTTCTTGGTAAAGGAAGTGTGCTAAGCAGAGGGTTACTGTCTTAAATCAACAAGGCAATTTCAGAGTCACGTGAAGCTGTTGAAACCTACCACTCAGTAGCTTGTCTGCCAGATTAATCATCTTAATTGTTCCTTCTGGAGATGTGTCTCTTCCTTTGTGCAAGATATTTCCAGCAGGCCGGCTTATAGTGAGAACTTATGACACTCCCAGAGTACGATTATGTGACCATCACAGTTATTATTGTGCCCTACATGTTAGTAACATAGTTCAGGGTTTCAGAACTATTTTTTTTAAATGCAAATTGCAGATTTTTTCTTAAGCATTTTATATTTCATAGTGCATCTTCTCTCAAAGTGTTCCTATAATTATTTTGTGTTAGTAGTCCCTTCTCAGGGCTGTTAATTTAAAATTAAATTTGATTTAAAATTCTTATACTCAATTTTTGCATATCAGCTTTGTTTTTAAAACTGTTTGCAATATTTAATTATTGTTAAATAATCAGTAAATATACTACAGAAAAGTACTGTGAGGCTACCAAGTTAGTTTTGATGTCATTGGAATTAAATTAAATGTCAATAGTAAAAATAAAATCAAAGAACTATGGCATGCAATACTCAAAAAGAATGAGAATTTTATTTCTTTTTATAATAATTTTATAAATTTATAACTTGAAACTCTATGAAGATAAACTAAGAAAAAGCATACCCAAGAAAGCAGGCTCTTGCTATACATCAGAGGACATTAGCTTGTAATCTAGATACATAAATTAATATAAGTAAAATGATAGTATTATCCTTGCTGATGTTGCATTCAATGCTGCAAAGTAGCTGAAGAAACCTTCATGTTACTGAAGATATTATGATGATAAAAATACCTTTAAGCAAAAGTATCAGGATAATCAGATTTCATGTTTGTATCTTTGAAACAGTATGAAGTTTTATCTCAGTTTACCTCAGTTTTTCAATTTATTTCCCTAAATAAGTGTAGTTCTTTGTCACTTAATATGAGCTCTTAGTAAAGTGTGTTTATGTTGGTGGGGGAGAATTAACAGTAATATTTTTATTCTAATTGATTGATAAAAAGTAAATATCACTTTAAAATCAGTTGCTTGTTTTCTCTTCTAAAAGCTTGTTTGGCAATGTGTCACATTCCAGACTTTTTGAAATGTTACAATAACCTTACCTGGCAGCAGCTATGCTTGGCACAATTTATAATAAAACACTCCTTCAGTACCTAGAGGGTGTAACACACATCATTGAAACATCTCGGTTTCTGCCACGCATGCTAATTTTAAATCCAGGTTGGAGCTTTGAGAATACTGAGCTTGAAGACATAAAATGTAAACAGAAGAGGGCCATAGTTGAGAACCTCTTTTTACATGACAGTTGATGGAAACATCAGTGATACTGTTTGTAGGAACATTTTAATTGTTCACATAGCTATAAGCCAGTGCAGCTCAAAGTACTAAATAATTTGCATCCAGTTTGTACAAAATGATTTAATTTGCAATTTTCCTTCCTTTGAGTTAAAGGAATTGGTGTCCTGTGGTATTGTCTTCAAACTTTATACCATACAAACACATGTAAGCATGAGCAGACTATGAGATGTGGAGGAAAAGATTGAAGAAGCAATAACAGTGTGATTTTACAAAAGTCACAGGACTCCAAAAGTATATCATACAGATAGGTTTACAAAAAGAAGAAAGTACTTTACTTTTGATTATAATGCTTCAAAGAGCAAGTGTATTTTCACTGATTTCTTAGTTCTGTCAATATACCCTGTCAATAAACTCAAACCTCACAGTAATTTATTCTGGTTAAAAGAAAGGGTTTTCAGATGTCTTGTTATAATCAATTTGCTCTCTAAAATCCAGTTCATTTTTTCCTCCCAATCAAATGACATCACTTGCTGTACAGTGAAAAAGAGGGGAAACTTTGAAACAAAGGCTGTTCCTAATCAGACTGCATTACCTACTAGGAGCCAATTTGATTGCATGTGACTAATGCATTAATTTTATCATTATTGTAGGTCATCCAGACAAGTAATGAAGTGTCATCACTAAGCATAATTTTAAGTGAGAAATTGGATTTTTTTTTTTGCTCCCAACATCAGTGGGCCTAGTAGAGCTCCTGGCATCCATGGGTTTATATGTCTACTCTTTTGTTATATACATTTGTCTACATTATGGTCAAGAAGAAATCCTGATGAAAAACACTAATTTCAATTTTAACTGAACATTCATATTTCTATATACAAATATAAAAAATGAACATTTAATTCATGTGTTTAAGCAAAGCTGAAGTGGGTATAAAAAAGGACATGTCAGTTAATGAGTTGGCCAGATTTGCCCCCATGTAGGCAAGAATATCACTTCTATCTGCAGATTTGTATGTCAGTCAATAATATTACTCACAGGCTAACCGTAAAGTTCACAGAAGCTTGGTGTGGCTTCGTGGACAATCTGCTTTGAAGGTGCTAAACTGCTCTGTATTGGTGTATTGGTGACCAGAATTAATGTAGCAACCAGTAACAGTTAAAGTGATAAATTCCAGCCTAAGTGAGCAAC
This sequence comes from Cyanoderma ruficeps, assembly GCA_008694505.1. Classification (NCBI taxonomy): domain Eukaryota; kingdom Metazoa; phylum Chordata; class Aves; order Passeriformes; family Timaliidae; genus Cyanoderma; species Cyanoderma ruficeps. Next base: position 23,796,353 of record VZDJ01007753.1, on the reverse strand, counting down.
TCTATAAATATAGTAACTAAAAGACATATTTATGGTGTTCTTATTTTCCCAGACTGAAGACTTAGAGGAGAAAAATCTGTTACAGAAAACCTGTCAAAGGGAGCAAAGGGTCTCTAAAGTTTCCAGCTTTATTTGAGTTCCAGTGAAATCAATGGAGATTTTTGTTAAAGGGAAGGCCCTGACAAGAAAGCTATGACTTCTAGGAACAGTGAGGGATTATTCTGTAAAATTTGCGTGGTATGGCTGAAGTTAAGTCTATTTCATGAATACTTAAAGTGGGGGGCACTGATTTGGAATTAATCACTCAGTGGAATGATTCACTATGTCCATCAGTCCTGATCAAAGTTTAGTGTTAATAGATGGACAGTCCTCACTAGGGTAGACTTTAGATAGGCATACCAAGGATAAGACTTGAAAAGAGCTTATGTTGATTATATAAGAGGGCATGCTCCAGAAAATAAACATTTTCCAGAATCACACAGTACTGTAATAAATTAACAATATGATTATTAGCGTTTTTGTTAAAAACAATTGTTACCATTTCAGTTTAGACTTGTTTATCCTAAATACTGTACATATAAAAATCACTCAGCAAACCCTGATGATTGTTCTTCTATAAAACTCCACTTCCAGCTCTTGCAAAGATAGTCATTAAGTATTTAGCAGCAATAATAGTTTTTAATATGTTTTAATATGTATTCTCCTGAGAATTTTTCCAACACTGCATTTAATATTTTCTTCTTGCAAAATAAAACAACATTATTATGGGCATGCCCTAAAAATGCTTCTATGCTTATGGTTAAACCACTGAATGCATACAGCAGATGCCATCCTAATATGGTATTGTTCTGGAATGGCATCATCCCCAATTTTCTTGCCCTTAACATAAAATAAACTGATTGATCTAATTTTGCTTTTCACTTCCAATATCAGTGACAGAAAAAAAAAGGAAGTTCTTTAATACAAAGAAGGTGAGTTTGCAAGGTTGCATCATTTATAAAAATGTTTTGTAGGGCAAGAAATGACCTGGTTGGCTAATATTTACCTTTTTATTTGAAGAAATACAGCTGTATATGTACCTGTTCATTTCCACACACTCCAAAAATACATCTGCTTGATTTCAAAGTTGGTATAATGGCATAAAGTAAATAAAGAATCAAATATGCCCTCTGTTACTAAATTTTGATAGGTTTATCTATCTTATCTGATAGATAGAGCAAGCACCTAGCACAGTAAGATGACACACAGGTTTGTGAGCTGTAGACTAGCCAAAAAAAAAAGGCAGTACAGGCTTCCAGTGTGTATATATATTTGTATATGTTTATAGTTTTTGAAGAGAACACTTTGTTGGACTGCATATCATTATAGCAAAGCCAAAATGTTGTGTTCCCTCTGCAAAAATCTTTCAAACTTAATGAATTGTAATTCTGAGATTTTTGTTTAATCAAATTTTTTCTATCTAGCTCACTTGAAATAAGAATGCAATTTCTACACAAGTGTTGAGAAAACTGGAACTGTCTTAGGAGGGTAAGTTAACACCTCCCATATCATCCCTCAAGGAAGCAGCAAAGAGATAATTTTGGCTACACAGACTCTGAGTTTTGTTTAGAAATGTAAGATCAACTGTAAATAATTTTAATATCAGTGTTTCTGAAAATGATTGAATAATACTTCAATTTAAAGATGTATTACCATGTGAGAAGTCTTTTTAAAGTAGCAACATGTTGTGAACACTGATTTTACAAATGATCCTGACTCCTGAACCACTTGCTGCAGTGTATTGCAGTGTCATAACTGTGCTATTTAGGGTAGAGACCATAAAAGCCAAGCAAGTCAACCTAAGCCCATTGTGTCTGAGAATTCATTCTATCTGCAGGAAAACAAAACAAAACAAAGGCTCATGTCACTGACACTTACAAGTCCAGCAATTTATTCCTCCTTGGAGTCTTCCTCATCATACTTTTCCAGATGGAATAAAAGACAAGTTTCCTCGGTGCAAGGTCCAAGTGTGAGGCTATTACTACGCAGTGTAGGGCACATAGGTTTTGAAAGTTTATTTTACAGTACTTGAAACTAATGCACACTTTGGCATATGCCTCTTAGCAAGCAAGCATAAACCTCATAACTTTCGCAGTGTTAGAATTCTGTCAGCTTAGGTTTTACAGTTGTTTTCTTGACTTAGTTCAAAGGAGAGCGCAGGCATGAAAAGCTTTCTCATACATTACCAGAGATTAGTCGGAACGGTGGCATTCATTGTGGCAAAACTTGAATGGTTAAGGTCAAAATTCTTTTTATATCACAGTCTAGATAAACCTATTAATAATATCAAATATTAGGCATGAAGCTGAAATAGCTCTGGAAATGTTAAGAAAGATGAAGAAATAATAGCATCCTGGTTACACAGCAGCTCTTCATTATAACAGAGCATTTGCAGCAATGAAGCAGTTGGTAAACATCCTCTTTATAAATGATGGGGCTTAGGAGGAAAAAAAAATTCTGAAGAAAATAAAGCATCTCCAGGTATAAGTCCTTCCTTGAAGTATATGAAGCTATTCTCACTGTCCAAGCCAGTCTCTTTCAGGTAATATTCATTTCTAATGAAATGAATATTAATGGATTGAAAGAGCCTGATAATTTATTCAGCATAGAAAAAAAAATCTATTTTTTGGTTTCATAAGTACTGTAAGTCTCAAAAAACATTTCTCCATACATCCATCAATGCCACTGAGGTTAAAAAGGCCTCTGTGTAAGAATCAGTACAATGTGGTCCTACATAAGGAAAACATAATAAAACTGGAAGTGTCATCACTTTGATTACTGGTTTTGCAGTAGTGCTCACACTGTATAATGTGTTCTGCCCACAGAAGGCATTGTATACTGGTACTTGTCTCAATGAGGTGAGTGGAATTTGCAATTCAGTGAGACTTTTTAGAGATCAAAGCAAAGGACAAAGGCATGTGTAGAGTCATGTGAAAGAAAATATCACTGAGTGCCACATTATTCCTTCTAGGCCTTATTCCATAATCAATTTGAATAAGTTAATTGATGTAGATACAGTTCAGCCTGCCAGAGATGATAATCTTAATTAGGAAAAATGGTCACACCACAGGGATGTAGGCTGCAACTGGAGGTGCACTTGAAATAAAGATCTGATGTTATCAGTTGCGGAAATTGTTTCTAGCTCCTGCATATAGGGCTCATTTATCAAAGCCCCAAATGTTCTGACAGTTAGCCTTGTACAAGTCACCTTTAAGGCAATATTCTGATGCCTTGTTAAGGAAATACTGTTATTCCTGCCTGTATGCTTTCCTATATAGAAAAGTCTAGCCCCCAACCCGCATACATGCCCCCAGGCTTGAGTATGTACGATGTCTTTATCAAATGTAGCTAACTTAGAGGTATATCCCTTATATTTAGGCACCAACAGGTAGTTTTGTATGACAGGCTATGACTGTTGTTTGGAGATACTAAATTTCTTTCTGAACTTCATTAGTACTCACTTCTTCATTTTCACTATGTAACAGTGGAAATAGTTCTTTGATAATGTTGTTCTGATAAACTCACCTTTTTCAAAAGGACAGTTCCCTCCTACTCACCATATTTTTACAATAGATCTATACCACCAAAATATTACAAAGTTTTAATGATTATATGCTCAAAAATTTATCAATAGATGTCACTTGTGTGATATCACACCAGTTAAAAATTTTAAAAGACCTTACAATTTTAAAAAAGACCTGCAATAAAGCTGGAGAATGGAAATGAAATTACTTGGAATTTATGTAATTCTGTATTGTACTTTAGAGGTTTGCATATACCACTACTACCACTGTGGTAATGAAGTATGAACACTTCACCATTTCAGATGGATTCATAGTCACATTGCCAAAATTCTGCTTTTACCCCATTCCACCAAATGAAAAAATAAAAAAAAATCTACCCACAAGATGGTCCTATCCAGATCTGTGAGGGAGGCAGTTAGAACATTTCCATCAGAAAGTAATCACACCAGATGCAGAGAAATCAAGGAGTGAGTAAAAAGGCAGAGTGAAAAACCTTATGGTATGCTGTACTCCTAGCAGGAAGCTCTGAGAGCATGGTAATACGCACAATAGCATTGATATAGCCTAAGAAGTGAGTAAAACCCAGCTATTTCTAGGAGAATTATTTAAAATTATTTGAAAAAAAAACATACGACCACTTCAAAAAAAAAAA
>VZDJ01007753.1:23770487-23792132 GCA_008694505.1 Cyanoderma ruficeps | reverse complement strand
AAAAAAAAAACCCAAAAAAAGCCACACCAAAAAACCACGAAAACCAAAAATCACATTCATTTTGCTTCCAGCTAGAATTTCTAAAATGCATTAAGAATATTAAGAATTTTTGCACTCTAACACAACCATCACATTTTACATGTTTAGTAGAATAATAATTTCTTGGGAAAGAGGTATGATGCATATTGCAGTGCAATAATATGATAAAATACTTGTCATTTTAGAAGAATTAAGTCAGTTTTCACTTTCACTTTGCATTCAGTAATATTATATATAATTTAGCACATGTATATGTATATCTATATATATTTTAGCTTTTCTTTGAAAGGCTGAAATTCTTCTACTTTTCATCATCAAAGCCTAGTAGTCAACAAAATTCTTTAATTTCTCTCATATTCTCCATGATCACACCATTTTAATATTTGTGCTTTGAAAAACTATTTTCCCATTCAGAGGAAGTCTGAGTAATTAACATATTCTAGAAAACGTAGGTTTAAACTCTTAAGTTTTGCTACCAGTAAGGCAGTCTACTTGTCCAATTTTTTTATATAAAAGATAGCTATCAACTTTACTGCCCCACTGCATTCTCTAATTAAGCTTTTTAATGCATGAGCTTGCTAACCCTGAGGCTCTATGGTCAGGAGCATGTTTCAAGGCAACACTAGTGCCTCACTGTAAATCTGGTGGCCTGCTTAAATTCTCTGCTGCATTCCCTAATGCACACTTGCTGATAACTAATTTTTTTCAGCTTAATTTTGCACATCTCTAGATTAGCACCCTTCATGACTTCCTCAGGGAGGTTTTCCATCAATTCTTTTAGTCAGTCATTTTTATGGTACCTCATCTAAATTTTCCTTGTCATTTTCATTTGCCTCCTTCACATTTTATAGCTTTTTCTCTCATTGATTACTTGATAATATGAAAGAAGTTGAACAGATGCTCTCGCTAAACAAAAGTGAATGCAGGTTCAATGATGGAAAAGAAGAAATTATCTCTTTTCTTCTTCACATGCATGAATAATTCCCACACAAAAAAGGGAGCCAACTTCCATTAAGTCATATACGTGAACTGATTACAACTTGGTCTCAGGCAAATAGCAGAAAGTCCTTCAAAGATACACACATGCATTTGAGAAAATAAGAATACAAACTTAATCCAAAAAGCCTGTCCTCTCAGAATATTTTTCATTTTCATTCCCTGAGATTTGCTTATGACTGAAAGGGTCGAAGTATCTCCATAATCACGTCTAGTCATATGTTTCTCCCATGTGTAAAGGATCAGCATAGTACTAGTCATTAGTTTCAGAATTAACATTGGGAAACATCTTTGCTGATTCACATTTATAACCAATATTGCATTGACTCAATCAAATAATGTTTTTATTTTACAAGGCAATTTATTTTTATTTTACAAGGCAATTCAATTAAACTAGTGAAAACTTATCTGCAAGAGGGCACGTCAAATTTTCAGTAATTCTTTCTTGATTCAGAGCAGGATTTAAGAGCATTCATGTAAGAGAAAATATAAAAATGTATTTGGTAATAATGTGATGTAAACCAAACTAAAAATCATGTTTCTGCTTTTTCCATCCAAGATCAACAAGTCATCTCAAGGCACAAGGGATTTCAGACTAGAGTGTAAGATTTAGCAATAATCTGATTTGGGAACAAGATGTGCTGCTTGTTTTGTGAGCCACAATCTTAAGATCTAGTTTGAAAGGTACCCAGGCAATTACAGACTGAAATAGGCTCTTCATTTTTGGAAACACCCATTAAACTCATGTTTAATGCTTTTGAGATCCCACTAGGCATCCCCCTACACCTTCGGACACCTAAATAATCTTTACAAACCCAGCCTTTAGGCTGTGATTTCATTACTCTCTCTGGTTTTGAAGCAAAAGCTAAATTAGAGTCCCACTTCCTCAGGCACCTTGTCCTCCCTCTTCTCATCTGAAGTTTATAGCCTTTCCAGTCTTATAGTAAAGCTAATAAATCTTGGAGGCATCATTTCCAAAATTAAATTTAAAAATTGCTAAAAAATGTCCCAAGTAGAGTAAATAAGAGGAGCAGTATTTTGACACAGGCTGTTTCAATGCATAGTTTACCCTCAGACACCTTTATCATCACAGGTGAGGTAACAAGCTGCAGCACATGTGGCAGTATTTCTTGAAGGCAGATTGCTTATTCAATGCTTATTCCTTAGTTTTCTGTTTGTAAAAGATCCATCCAGTAGAAGTTCCATAACAAGTCTGTAATTACCAGATTCCTGATAATTTGATTTCTTGATTTATTTTGTCAAAAAAAATATTATACGAGGTAGATATTTTCTGCCTATAGTATTTTTAAAATGTTTCCTTATTTGTGCATTTTATACACTGTCTGCTTTTTTATTCAAAAGTGGCCTGATCCATGCCAATAGATGTGAAGGAAATTACTCTGATGAGCTTTGGAATATAACCTTAGAAATTATACAGCAGAATTTTCTCGAGCTATAATTAGTCAGACGTCCTTTCTAGTGAGCTGTTTTAAAGTCTTTAACAGTTGATTTTTTACAGTCCATGTCAAAGATTGTTAACCTATAGTATGATCTCTTCTAAATACAGGCTAGTACAAAGCCCTCAGGGGCATTTGCTCATTGCATGCCTCTAGGGGTTAGACACTTAATAATACCCTATCAACATCAGTGAAAATAAATGCAGAATGTACCTCATCAAGTACTGAATCACAAAATCACGTAATTTTTGAGGTTGGAAGAGAACTCTGGAGACTATGTAGTACAATCCCACTGTTCAAGCAAGGTCAACCAAAGCTTTTGCTGAACCTCAGAAGATTACTACCTGCTCAATTCTCCAGCCTGTTTATGTCCCTCTGAATGGCAGCACACCTATCTAGTCTATTATAGCCATTTCTCCAGGTTTTGTATCAAACCTGATCAGGACGAATGCTTCCCCATCACCCATGTCATTAAGGAAGATGTTAAATAGTATTGGTGCCAGTATTTGATCCCTGGAGTATGCTGTTGGTGACTGACCTCCAACTGGTCCCTGCTCCAACCCCTTTCCAGACTAAACAGTCCCAGCTCTCTCAGTCTGTCTTCGTATGGAAGGTGCTCCAGTCCCTTAATCCTCTCTGTGACCCTTCACTTGGCCCTCTCCAGTAGCTCCATTTTTTCCTGGTAATGAGGAGCCCAGCACCAGACACAGATGAGTACTGGGGAAGGATCACCTCTCTCCACTGGCAACACTCTTAATTACAGCCAGGGATTCCTTGGCCTTCTTTGTCATGAGGGCACATTTTTGGCTCCTACTTAACTTGTTTTCCACCAGATTCTCCAGGTCTTTTTCTACAAAACTGCTTTCCAGACAGTTTTGGCCCCAAAAGGCATTGTTGTATGAGGTTATTTCTCCTGAGGTGCAAAACTTCATATTTTGCTCTGTTGATTAAAGGGAACAAGCCAAAATCTGGCCTGCTGATGACCAGAAGTGATTCTGGTGATTCTGCTTTTTGCCCTAGCCCAGACTCTTAGGATTCTGATTTCCACTGTCCCGGGTTACTGTAGTCAAAGGATGTCTCTGAATTCCACATCCCTGACCACTTCCTCCCTTGTTTGTATCAGGTGCACCGCTCCTTATTAATTCCTGGATCTCCTGTGCCAGAAAGCTGTTCAGTGCCGTTCAGAAACCTCCTGGTTTGCTTTTCCTTGCTATGTTGTCTTTCTAGCAGATGTCAGAACGACATGTCTGGCATAAGAACCAGGAACTGGGAATATGAGACTTCTTCATGTTGTCTGACAAAGATCTCAACTACTCCTTTCCCATTAGGAATGACCTATGTTGATCTGCTCACCAGTGCCCAACACAGCAGCTCTCAGCTCATCACAAGGCAGAGCTCCATGCATTCCGGCTTGTTTCTCACACATAGGACAACTCCCTCTGGCATTTCCAGCCTGTGGTTCTTAAGGGGGCTGTGTTTGTGTTTTGCAGCACTCTGTTGTGTCACCTATCCCACCACGTCTCCATTGTTTTAATGAGGTGATAATCCTCTAACTGCACACAGACTCCTAATTCTTTATTTTCTGGACTGCGTGCATTAGTGTATAGGCATTTCAGGGGGCACTCAAGTGTGCTGACTCCCCATGAAGAGAATAAGAAATTCCTTCATGAGGCTGTGGCACAAACACTTCTTTATTTACATCCTTGTGCTTCTGGCGATCCCCCTTCAGGCTTGTATTTTGATTGCTATGTCCCTTCTGTTCACAGTACCTCAGATCCTTTGCCCGCCTACCCTCTCCTCCACTTGGTATCATGAAGGAAAGGATCAGCAAATATTTTCATGCCCTTTTCCAGATACTTTTTAACTAGTTTATCCTCATGTGAAAATCAGCAGAAAGTACAATTTCTAATAAAGAGATTTGCTTTTTTAATAATTTGGCACACTTAAAACATTACTTCATTGCACTTCATTGGTAGAAAGATTCAGGGGCTGGAGCTGTTAAGTCTTGCTGAAGTTGTTAGTCTTGTTCTCAAATAAATCTTTTAGGAAACCAAGGTTTTACTCAAAATATATTGCAATATTTGACTCACCAATATATTTTCAGTCTATTTTCAGAATTATATTGGATTCACACCTTTATTGGGCAAATCTGATTGGTGTAGTTTCCTATTAATAAGTGACAAACTTTCATTCTGTATTATTGCTTGAGTTATAGCCCTTCCAAATGTCACTGTGGTCTTTTCTTCTGGTCTCTCAGGCTGAAATAAAACTTTTAATAGTGCAGTTTTCCTCCCTAGCACTATTTCACCTCTTAGTGTTGCAGTTAATTATTGCTGCAATTGTATTTTTTTTGTATATGTTTTGAAATATCTAAATTTGATGAGCTGAAAGCATTTAATTCTAATCAGTAAGCTAGAATTATTAATTGAAATTCAGCTGAAAAAACAGAATTTGAAATGTAAAACAAAAATCCATTTAAAATTACATTTAATATTGGATTTACTTGTTTCTTATTGTTTTGTTATAAGCAAAATTTTAAAAGGCTGACTGTCAATGTATGACTAAAACTCAGATTTACAAAGAAATTAGAATATTCTTGATAATAAATTGCAGTAATAATAATAAATTTGTATCTTCTTTAGATTTAGCAATAATTACTAGAGAGATGCTTAGCAGTTTTGCACACAGAAAAGATGTGTTTATCAGAGTTCATGTTGAAGTTCATAGTCATAAAATATTATCTGACTATTTTGTGGATTTTTTTTTGGTTGATTGGTTGGGGGTTTTTTAAATTTATTTTTTCCTTTCAATAAGAAAGTTAAGCTTAATTTAATCTTAACCAATTTAGGGGCAGCATTCCAATACATAGGTGGCCAGCATTTACTGAAGAAGAAGCTGGAAAGAAGAACAACTAACTAAACAGGACTCAAATACCTCTAGAAGCTTGAATTGAAGTGCTCTGTGTGACACACAAATTGCCTACATAGTTAAAGCCACATGAGACAGAAAAAGAAGCAGTCCTTTAATTGTCTTCTACAATATAGCTCTTGGTGACTTTGGCAGCCTGAGGTTAAGTATGCAGTTTCATTTTACAGTACAAACTGAGCTATTTTAGAAAGAAATCTGCACAAACTAGCACAAAGATCATGGACATGTTTAGACTAGCCAGAAAGGGAGTCCAAATGGAAGAGCATCTTTCAGTATCATGGAAAAGATATCTTCAAAAGAAACTTAAAATATCTTTCACTAGTACCTTTTGCCACCATGATATAGTGATGTTCTGGGAGCTGTTTCACCAGCTAGCTCGGTCCCTGGCCTTTATATAAGAGAGGCTTGGTGGGTCTGGACCTCAGGCTGAAGCGTGGTTGACGGCATGGAAGAAAGAGTGGACTCTGCTTGGGTTTCGCCTGGCTTTATTCATCCTGGTTACCTCCCATGTGCAGATGGACAGAGCAGAGAGGGTGAGAGTCCCCAGCAGCCCCTCTGTCCTCACCTTAAGTACAGAGGGCGTACCTTGGGCAGGGGAGAACTTCACACCAATCCCAGGGGAGGGAGGGATGTGACCCAGAATGGGGAACTTAACAGAACAATGAAAGAAGGTGGTACCGGGGTACCTTGTCAAATCCTAGGGCTTTTCCCCCAGAATCTTCCAGATCTTACAAGGTGATTGACAAGGCCTATCACAAGGGAAATACCATTGGGGGGTTTGGGGATGGGGGTGTAGGAATAAACCATTACAAACATAAAACAAAATATACAGAACATTAGAAAACCCAAAATGCGCAGCGCTATACCATTTGATAGCTAACAGTCACTTTAAAAAATGTAAAAGTAGAGTATGACACAAAACCTAGATTTTTACAAATTGGTGAGGTCCATTAACTGTTAATTTATAAAATAAAGAATAAATTTAATCTCACTTCCTGTTCTCTTTTTAGGCAGAAATAGTTGTGTGTTCACCACGCAACTTTCAAATGAGTTCCATATGTGAGATAATGGAATATGCAGCACGGATCAGAGGGATCAGAGGGGCCACACATATCAGAGAGAAAGCAAGTTTTTGGGGTGTACACCTAGCTGCAAAAATATGGGCACATGAGAAACTTTTGGCCAAAATCTAGAAGTCTATAGAATCTAAAAATTAAAATTAAAAAAACCCAAAAACATATTCAGAAATTACCAATATTTTGGTTCCAGAAAGAAGTAAATAAACATGTTCAGATTTTAAACAGGTTCAGAGCTAATTATCTATAAAATATCTATTTGAGTGGTTAGGTATTTGCATGGGTTTGAGCCAAATACTGAAACACAAAGTACTTATAAAGTCATGTTTAAAGACATGGAAGACTCTAGTCCACATGTATTAGCACTCACTTTTCTGCAAGCAGAAGTGCTTATTCTGATCTACAGTTCCCCAGCAGTATGATTTAATTTATCACTTGGTTGTAAAACGGTACTCCACACTGAGATTAGATGTCCTTTCTGAACATTGGTGCGAATGTAGTAAGACTGAGTTGCCACTGTAAGAATTGTACAGGCTTGGTGGATGGGAAACACATCTCAGGGTGAATCGTGGGAGCAGAGTTACTCAGGGCAGCACAAAAAGAGAATCGTTATGGTGATGCATTATCTGTGGGTAGAAGAAATATGACTACAGAGACAATTGGCTCAGCATGCACATGAACATCTTAAGGAAGAACAGCAGAATGAAAGCAACTTCTTTTGAAAAAAATGTAAAATCAGTTTGAGGTGTTTGTGATTTCATAGTATTGTTTGTTCCTCAGTGGACTGATAATTTTTTCAGACTTCTGTATTTTTTACAGACTTCTGTATTTTGTTTTAGAAAAATATAGTTGTATCATTTTTAGGTAAAACCACAGAGTTTGGGTTATCCTTCTGTTCCAAGTCCTAGCTAAAATGGTAAATTAAACAAGGAAAACATTGAAAGGGTACACTTAGATACAATGATTACTTACCATTATTAGCTGTACTTTTTTTTTTCAAATTTCCTCAAACCTTTAGTATTCAAGCATTATAAATCAAGCCTAAGCACAATAAGGTGTGCTTTTAAAACCTAATTTGTGGACTGGTTTTCTGCTTTTGATTACTTTGATATACTCCTTCCCCACAAATGTAACAAGCAGAGCTGAAAATTGAATAATGTGATTCTGGAAAATATTTACTTCTGGGAGCAGACAATAAAGTGGAGATACATTAATAAAATGAATGAATAATTAGATTAAGCAGAAAAGATACTTTTGCCTGCACTTTTTGTGATGACATATGAGACAGACTTTCAAAAACCACTGGAGTGAAAATACTAGCTTTCTTGAAACCTAAAAGTGTCTAAGGTCAACCACACAAACTAGAACTTCAAGATAACCACCTCCTTTTGAAAATATGTTTTCACACATAATATGTAGCTGCTTCTTGTGTGAATAGTAAGAAGCAGGAAAGAGGTATGGGGGTTGACAGGAATTGGTCTCCAGAAGGAATGAAGAACCAGACATCTTCCCAGATTTATGAAAGCAAGTGGTAATTTTCAAACTCATGCTCCTTTTTACTATTTTTATTTTTTAATTTTATCTGAGATGAAGGCAAGATTTTCTCTGATTAATACTTTTAGTTTTATGGTTATTTTGGGGGGGGGAATAAAAAGACTGAGTTTGCAAGGTTTTATACTTTTCTTTGTCTTTGAAATTATATCTTAAAAAGATCTCAGATATATTTTCATAGTTTAAAGTGCATCAGAACATGATACATATGCCACTTCTGTCCTGTTGAAAACATTTTGAAGAAGAACAAGCATGGTTTAGTGCCACAATAAAAAGGGATGCTAATAATCATACTCACAGAAAAGTCATTTATGTAAATCACCACCACTCTTTAAAATACAATAAAACCTGAATATTTTTCTCATCATAAACTGGAATTCAAAGCTGAGACCAACCTACCACTCCACTAATGACCCTTTTCCTTGATATTACAGCTATAGGCAGTGAGCATTAAAATGTCCACCATCTCAAGGTCCACATCACATCAGACATCTTGTGTTGAAACAATGTGTGTAAAAGTATTTATTTAGAATGAGACAGATGTACTGTGCATACTTTAGACTTAATACGCTCTTATTATCCTGAGGAGATTTTGCATGTGATTCCACGGTATTTTTAAAAATATTTCTTTTGTCACATATACTCCTATCACAAGCAAATATCTGTTGTGCACAGTACGGTATAAATATCAAAATGAAAGCCAATACAAATAGTTACAGCCAGGAAATGTAATGTCTCTCTAGGAATAAAACTGTTATGTTGAATGCAAAATCATCTAAATTGAAAAAAATAGACAGTGAAGAGAGTGGGAAGCTTATAAGAAGCAGGCCCTTGGGAACAGAATATAAGAGAGATGAAATAGGCTTATAATTTTCATTAAAAGATAAATCTGATGCAGGTCTAGGAACAAAAGGACATCATCAGAACTTCCAAGGAGACTGATAAATCTTTTCCCTGATCTACTTCCTGAAAACATGCAAGAAATGAATCACTACAGGAATGGAGTAATGGAAATAGGATTAAATGTAACAGTACAGTATCCTCAGTGGTGCACATTTAAGAGTTAAACCAGGAATTTGTCATTAACTGGAAGATCATCAGCCAGAGATGAATGAAAAAGAAGTTAGCCTTATGAGTGGATCAGAAGATGTCACAAAGAGGAATCAGCAAAGAGAAAGGTAAGTGTCATTCTAGAATATGCAGGAAGATATGCTTCGAGTAAAAACCTAAAATATTAGTATCACTCTGCACATCACTTCTCTGAAATACGGTAAACTACTCTGATCACTCATATTAAAAGGAACAAAACTTCAATCTGCATGGGTAAAGGTGAGTGCTACTGGGATAACCAAAGGAACAGAAAGTCTTGAGGTTGTTATTTATAAATACAAAAGTGAGTTAAACTGAAAGGGGAAAGAGATAAAGATTATGAAAATAAAAAATAAAGGATTTCGAACTGCTCGTGACTCGAACTGCTCATGACTGCTCACTGAGTCCTATTACTGAAATGCCTTCACCTGTCAGTGTGGTATTTGAATGGTCTTTCATTGCAGCTAGCAGAGACAAAACCCATCTATAAGGTAGTTGCTATTTCAGTCAAGACCAGTAAAAGTGGCTGGGGAGACTCAGTCCTATCCAAAGCTGTCCATTTCTTCAGACCTATGACAAAATGGGGTTCTAATTCAGTTTTGAATAAATTTCAGTCTCACGTCTCTTAGCAAAGACAAAGATCCTGATCAGCACACATCCTTCATTGCTTTGAACACCTCTTTTAAGAAAATCCTTCTCTTTTTTTTTAGGCCAGAATATTTACACACTCCTTGCTAAGCTTCTTTTGAAATTGCTTCCACCATCTTATTTCAGTAGCTTAATGTGCTGAGATAATAAACTTGGGTCAGCATGGTCTTCAAGCACATTTATGATGCTGGGGAAAGTTATTGGTCAAGTGAGGCAAATGGAAAAGTATGACGGAACAGTAGAAATTTGGCAAGTTCCTATGAAACTGAGAGGCCTGAGAATTCACATACCAAAATAAACATCCATATTGATACTACCATGATTATAACTGACTAGCAGAAGTGCAGCATTTATAGCAAGCATCCAGTAGTAGAATTTCTATAGCAAGTGTCCAGTAATAGAAAAATTTCTAAACCAAAAATATCACAGATAAAAAAGCTCGACAAATCCACAAGATCACCTCTTTTGTAAAAATAGCACTTGACCATGCAGGTACTAAAAAACCAAACAAAGAATAATGTATTTCTAATAATTCCACTTTTGAATTATGCATTTCTGACTTTTTAGCATCTCATTTAAGAAACACATTTATAATTGATAGGAAAAGTTTGATTATTTTCCTGTGCTATCATATACTTTAAAATAATTGAGCCTAGAGGTGCAGAAGGCAGCTGCATTCTTCCTAATTGGGTTCATCTGAACTTTTTACAATCTACTCTTAGAAAATTTAATTGATAATTAACAGCACTTCAGTTCATCTACTTGTGAGGCTTTAAAAATACATGAAAAGCTGACAACTCATTGACTGAATGAAAAACAGTGTACACAATTAAATATAAAGAAAATCTTGATTGCCTAAATCAAAGCTTACTGTGTTAGGCAGATGAATGAAATCTGTTACATAAAGACTTCTTTTAATGTCCAAATTGGTTTTTAAATAGCAAATATATTAACTATCAAAATATTCAGTGCCCCACCACGTTTCCCTCCCAGAGACCAAAGGGGAGCCGGCCGTCCATTACAGGAGGTCAGAGGGTTTTTTTTCTGTGAATCACAGCTTTCAACTGCTGACTTCTGGCACTAGGAAGTAATAAATGTTGTAACATTTAACCACATGAAGTCTAGGCAGAGATTGTTCAAGAAATGTGCCCTTTTTGCCACATTCACTGAATTGGAGATATCTCAGTATACTTTGCATCTAAGAAGTTAGTGGATTTATTCCAATATTCGTAATAATGCATGCACCTCTTTCCTATCTCCTGAAGATAACAAGTTTCTGTATAGCCTCAAGAGGCAAGTTTAACAACATTTCACCTCTATATCCTATCTAGATAACCTAAGGTACGAAAATACTGCAACACACTTGCTGCAGTCAGTATCTGAACTGGAACTAGCAATAAAATTATGTTTATTTTTAGGTTAAATTTTAGCCGCAAGACCATGTGTTTCCTTTATGCACAAAAAGGAAAGAAGCGCATAATAACATTGAATATGCAAAGGAAATGCAATATATATAGGTGTGTATAGATATATATAAAAAACTATTTGAAATTCAAATAAATATATGTGCTCTCCAGGTTCATCTACAGGGAAGACGATGATAATTTTATATAACTATGCCCCATTCTTATGAGGTTTTTCAAGACATTTACTTTTCTCTCACCATAATAAATAAACTCAAAAGTTGGAAGGGTATTGGGAAGAGACAGTAGCTGAATGAAAAATCCCAGCAAAACATAGATGGGATAAAGGAATAAACACAGGTGCATGCTTGAATTTTTACTTCAGTAGGAAAAGGTTCAGCATAAGAATTCCCAAAATGCATCTTTTAACACCATCAGACAATCATACAAGCAACAAAGTGATAAATCCTGTGGTGAAGACAGGAAAGTTCCTGTGTTTCTGTTAAAAGTGAGTAAATAATAAATCCTGAACAAGAAACCATTCCAGTGGAGTTGCTAATTCATCTCTGACTCTAGTGCAACTCTAGATTTTTGGAAATTGAGGTGGAGCATTTGGGAGAGCCGTTAGGTTGGCAGGATTATCAGCCTCTCGATAAATACACATTTTTGTGGTTGATCCCTGTTGCAAACTCTCCGGAATAAGTCAAACTGCATGCACAAGCAATGCCACTGTCATGAACATCTTAAACAGGTCATGAACAGGCAAACAAACCAGAAAATATCTTCTCCTTTCTTATTTTCTTAGTACAATTCCACTGTATATCTTCTTAAACTTGGCAAAATGCAAATCAGCTTTAAGTGCAAATGATTTATAAAAAAGCATGATGGACCAGTGAATTACACAGGGGGAAAAATGACATGTATCATGCTTAAATAGTCAAATTCTCTATTTTTTTTTCCCCCTGGAAGCCAGTTATAGAAAAATGTAACAGTTGCTAATGGAGAAAAAAACCAATAAAACTTCACCTGAACTACGCAAGGACTTCAAGGCCACTCCTACGCATAAATGTCACAGGCAGCATACTGTGACTTCTAAGGATATCTGGCATAAAGATTCAGTGTGGGCAACTCCTTTAGTGTGAGATCCTGGTCTCAAGTCTTGAGTCAATATGGAAAAGTTTGGCCTGAATAATCAGGGCTTGTGACTGCAAATGCCTTCTGTGTTCCAAAGGAACAAAACAATATGCTGAGGATGATAAAAGGATGCAAGAGACTTAGAATAGACTCTAGATTCCTTCTGTATTTTCACCAGAGCTAGTGAGCTGTGGGTCAAGAGAAGGTTGAATATAACTTTAAATGAAGGCTTAGGAACACTGCTAGTCCTGAAAAAAACAGTGGACTATTGAGGAACGATGACAGGAGATACAAGTATTCTTGTGAACTATTTGCAGAGCAATTTCAGTGTCTGGCTATTGTTAATAATTATTTTTACTGGGATTGGCAAAAAAAATGAAAAAATCATATAAGGGATTAAGTATATGAAGGTTAATTCAGTAATGGCTTTGGTTTTAATTTTCAAGTTTCATGCTTCTGTGAGACTGTGGAAACAAAGAAAATATGCTTCTACTATTACTCATTCAAACTCTCTTTAGAACAGGAACAGCTGTTTTCCTTTGCTGTGTTCTTTTCCCTTACTTCAGGGAGATGATTTGGGTGAGAAGATTAATTAGATTTCTATTGCTGTTTATTTAACTTCTCCATGTTCCCTGCCAGAAGAACCAAAGCTACTTCAGATACCTACAGGAAAATCAGAGGTTTTTGGAAGACTCAAAGCAAATTACTTATTCATCTTAACCAAATTTCAGTGGTATGTTTGTAGCGAAGAGATTTTTGGTCTGAAAATCTCTTATAGAAGTATGTGCAAATACATGTGTCTCTCTGTTATGGATATATACAAGAATAAAAATTTAGAGCTATTTAAAACCAGGATTAAGGACAAAAAGCAGTCTCTGCATCTCTCAACAAACCAATTAGATTGCAACTCTTTAGCAGAATAACGCAATGTTTGAAACGAACAGCTTTCTAAAGAAGTGCAAATATTATTCCCTCTGATTATAGACATTGTAGCTGAGTAGGGATAAGAGATGTTGTAAATCCATTAGTGAAGCGCTGCTTGCCTTCATTTCAGTTTAATATTTTTTTAAAGCTATAAAATTGTATTATGTTAATGTAATGTACAGTCCAAGTGATAAAGGCAGCTAATGTGATTACTACTCACTGTGCTATAAACCTTTCAGCAAGGCTGCAGATAAATTGGTATTCAACTGTTTCTCATGATGACAGTGTTATACAGACCAGATCACATGTTGAAAGTATCATCTGGTTGTTAGGAGGTTTTTACATGCTAGAATGCTTATGCAGATACTAGAGCTGCCCTTCAAAGCAGTACCTCACTTATTTGGTGGTAAGCAAGGCCTAGTGGACCAGAGGTCCTTATTTAAACTATGGATGCAAAGGACAAACCTAGTGTGATGTCACTATTGTGATTATTCCCTAGTAGAAAAATTATCACACATCAGTGTGATGGTGCGGTGCTTCTCTTGGGGCCTTCACCCGCTCCTCCTGGCCAGCTCTGGCATCGGTGTCACAAAAAGGTACAGTCCTGTATTCTGGAATACAGTTCTGATCCAGTGAGTCCTTGTCTCAGCAGAAGCGTGAACAATGCGAGAAATAAAAGGATGGAACTCCGGTGGGGAACTTCAACTGGGTTTTATTAGATTCACACGACTTTCTTCCACCCAGGAGTCAGCCCGCCGAAGCCCACTGAACTCCCGGGTTTTCCACTTAAATTTGTTGTGGGGGAATGGGGAAGTTAAAGCTTGGAACCAATCCAGAATAGGAAGGGAGTGACCCCGAACCTAAATGACAACCCGTAGAAGGAGCAAATCCAATCAAGGAGCAAAAGGGGAAAGGGAACCTAGACCTTGCCAATCACTTGGAGTCCTCAACAGAATGTTCTAGACATCAGGGTGGGGCCCCGAAGTGACAGACAGGACCCAGGTGTCACATAAATGATGACTGATTAATAACGATAACTGGGGTAAACCATAATGGGGTAAAACATGGGGTACTTGGGAAAAATCATTGTGAAACAGTACAAAACAAACAGATGCATATAAAAAACTGGCAAAACCCCAAAACACACCACTACACATCAGATCACAGAAACTTCAGTTTTGCTGGTGTTAGCAGCACCTAACCTCTTCATCTTGATTTCAAGAAATCAAGATAAGGAGCAGTTTACTGAAAATGATGAAGAATCTTCCTCAGTTTTATTATGATCATGTAACAGCCATTCTTTTCAGTTATTCACCTCACACATTTCGAAGTGACAATTTTACCTCACTATATTACACTATAATTCAATTGGGCAACTCACAATAAAATTAAAAAAAAAAAAGCAGAAATATTAAACTGAGAATAGTTAGAACTAAAGTCTGAATCTGTGGTCAAGGCATTAACTATTTCACTGAGGTTTGGAATTCAAAGACCGATCTTTTCTGCTAGGACAAATTTGTACATTTCCTTCCAGGAAATTGGAACTAGATAAGAAGAGACAGAAAAATTACATTCAGAAGACAAATAACCAAACAGTCCTCCATCTGACACGGCCTTTCCCTGTCATACATCTCTTGCAATATGTAGTGCAGTCACTGACCACGTGTTTACCAATGGCTATAATTTCTTCTTTCAAGCACTTTTGAAAGAAGAAACAATCTTTTTGTATTCAAAAATATGGCAGTACATAAGCACTGACTTCCCTTTTGCTTACTTCTAAATGTCTGTGCTTTGATGTTTAGAAGTAGCTCATTCTACATGAGAATATCAGCGGAACCAGATTAGGCAAATTACTGCGCATGTTTATACTCAGCCACACACTGTCTTGGTTCCCCAGAATGGAATCCATCCAGGGAGACATTCATACAGTTTTCCTGAAGCTTTCCTAAGCTTAATGGCCAAAAGCAGTAACTGAGGAAGAGTAAACTGGTTAAAGCATGATGATAGAGTAGAGGAGTTGGGTTTGTTCAGCCCAGGGAAGGGAAGATGCCATGTGGCACTTAACAGCCTGGCTATACCTGTGAGGCGGTTATCACAAAACCTGATAGTTTCAGTCTCTTCACATTGGATTATGGCAGGAGTACAAGTGGATTTAAGGGAATTATTTCCTCATTAGGACTGTCAAGCAGTGTAGCAGGTTGCCCATAGCAGTGTCTGGTCCTGAACATTTTCAAGACATGATGTTTAAATTGCTGAGAAACTTTGTGTGACCTTGCGGCTGCTTTAACTTTGGCAGCACCTACTTAGGGTCCCTCCCAGGTTGTCTTATTCTGCATTATTGCGATTCTATTTTTCAGTAGGTTACAATATTATCTAGTACTGCGATGTCAGAGAATAGTGGGGGCGGGGGGGAAGTGATAAAAAATTAGAGAGAAATAAATAGAGAGCTATGATCAATTTATTATGAAACCAATTGTCCAGGCATTTAAATTGTTAGAAACTTATATTTTGCTATCCTCTGATAGGCAAAGGTATCTTGACTAAGAATTTATGAAACATCATTAACGTGAATTGATAACTGGAAATAAAACCTGTGGAGACACTTTATGAAATAATCCTGAAAAGACTGCATTTTACCTATGGAAGAAGCACATATTATTCATGTCTGCCTCCATCCTCAAGTCTTGCCCACTGCATCCCTTAACTTGCACCAGAGTGCAAGTGTCCAAACAACCTTATGCAGACATAACTCCTTTCTGGCCTCGGACACAAGAGAGTGGCTAAAAGCTATGAGAAAACATACCAATTAAAAACATTAAGAACTCCAAAAAGCATACATAATAAGTATCACTTTCAAAGAGAGATGAGAGCAAAATTCCCCAGTCTAGTTACAGATGCAGACACCTCCCAATACTTCCCAAATCCTTGTATCTAGTGGCTTAATGACGGATTAATATCTGATGTCATACAACCTAGCAGTATACTAAAGATTAGAGGGTGAAACATCATCTTTCTAATGATGATTAATTCCTTTTGTATTCATTTGAGTAACATTAAACAGAACTAATTCATTTAACATGAATGTGGATAGACATTTAATATCTGCTGCATTTTCAGGAGAAACTATTTAAATGAATAATTGTACAAAAATGAATAGCAGAGAGAAAGGAACTAAAAGTTTCCATGCCAGACATAAATTGAACAATAAATAACATAAATTTGTGTGTCTTTATTTTTTCACCTTTTGTAAGTGTCATGTTCACTTTATGTACATATGGTATAGGAAATAAACAGTCCTGTGCCGTGGGAAAGATACAACATGAAGTTAGTTTATATCTTGACACATGCTGTTATATTATTTCAGCAGTGACAATCAGTAAGAGCTTCAGAGAAACATCTTAAAAAAACCTACTGAATCAGCCAGTTTTTTGCTTTAAATGAGGAGTGACCCTTTTTCCACAACCATGCAGCAACAATTATGTAATAAAATCTCATTATTTTATAGCCTTCCATGACAGAGTTCTTCAGAGAATATTTTTTTGACTACCCAACCTTTAGGAATTACTGCCTTCTTTCCCTTTGTCTGTATTTTTTCCCCATACAGAGTTTGTGAGATCACCTAAAGCTGACCAACCTCTGAGATACTGTCGCCATTTACTTTCAAGCAAAAGTACCTTATTTTTAAAGTAGACCCTTCTGAGGTAACTTGGACTACTTGGACTACTTTTCAAACTGTTAGCTGGAGCTGTAAAGTTATGAGACTTAAACTTTTGTAAACCACATCCCCATGTGCATGTTTAGTATTACCTGGGGGTCAATGACTCAGCCACAGATTAACCAGCTCCCCAAAGCTTCAAACTAAAGCTCCTGAAAGTTTATGCCAAATGCCAAGCATCCAGATTTTACCAAGTGCTGAGTTCTTAATTTGTGGATTTATCTATGAGGTCAACTTTATTGTGCAGAAGCAGACTCACATCTGTAATGTGAATAATAAATGATTAGGAAATCTGGTCGCTAAAACTAATGCCAAAGAATAAAATGTGTTTTGTCATGGAATTTCTTACATTGCAAAAAAATGTAAATTGGGTGGATTTACCTCACCTAGTTACATGTGACTAATGACCAAATTCCTCATCTTCCCTAGAAATGATAAGCAACAGATATCATGTGGAATATGTTCCTCCCTCTACTGACAGAAGGGCAAAAAGCTTTCATGTGTCTTAACTTTTTAACTTCACTTTGAAGATTTATTCAATAACCGCAACCATGTTAGGGATTCCCAAATTTCCATTGCAATCACATTTTAAGATTTCTTTTCTTAATACTGAAACTGTATCCATTTTTTTTTTCTTAAACCTTCAGCTATGGAGGACCATCCATATCATCCATATTCTGGATCCTGTAAATTCTTTCTATAAATTCAGGACTAAGGAAACAGCAGTCAGATTAAGACTTATCTTGAGGCATATATTTTATCTATGTTTCTGTACTTTTTGACATAGGAAAGTTTAAAAAACTCAAATATTGTGACAACCTTCCAGATTTAAAAATAAGTTCCGTAATTCATGACAGCTTCTAACAAGTCACTCCAAATCTCTGCAGATTTGGAAGTGTAACATTTACATTGTTGAACCCTTCAACATACTACACGAATCAGTTTCTTAGACTTAGTTTTCAGTGTGATAGATTGCAAACTTAAAGATGTCATAAGTTCAGTTTTACATGTGTTTAGACAAAAAAATCATAGATTTGTAATAAAAATATCACTTTGAACTTGAGCCAGAATCTCACATTTTAGTGAACAAAAATGGTGCAATTTTAAATGAACCGTGAACAGAAAGCTTGACCTTCTCTATGAAACACATACCTTAGGAGATACTAAAAGCTATTTAATGCAATGCATTTTATTGCATATATTTTGCAGTGCTGATGGCTTACTACAAATATAACTTTTTTATATATTCAGAATACTGAATACTAAAGAGAAATCCTATTGCACTTTATTTCCTGCTCTTGCTGGTGACACAAGGATGTATTTAGTACACTGTGGAAAGAGAATAGAATCAGCAGCTGTTTTATCTGGGAAAAAAGCTTAGTATGCAGGTAAATCTTTTAAGCATATGCTACCCTCAAACGGTAACAAGAAACTGGCAATGTTCATTACTGATATACCCAACTCCTTATCAGCACATCTTGTAGTTTACTCTCTCATGCAGTTTAAAAATCCTGAATAATCTGACAAGGGCTGATTTCAGATGTGGTTACCAGAGTCTTGTAAATAATCTTAGTTGGATGTGAAGGGGAAGGAAAGGGAAATTAAGACTCTGAAGGACAGCTTCTCAGATGGCAGCTTGCAATGACAGTTTGGCAGAGTTTCTGGTGTTGTGGAAGAATTATATGCAATAGCTATATGAATCGCTCACTTTCCTCCAAGGATTACATATTTTTAGTGTTGCAAATATGAAGATGTGGGAAGCATTACTAGGTAGAAAAATATAAAATTCTATTTTATGTCCCTTGCAACTCATTTTCATAATGTAATCTGAAGAATTATGCTTGTCAGTGCTGAGAAAACAGTTTAAACAAATGTTCAACATACATATACCATCCACAGCAAAAGGTCATGGTCTTAGCAGGCAGCTAAAAAAGTAAACAAAGGCCAGCATGTCTGCATTCTCCCTGCATCATATTGACAGCAAATAATAGCTCCCTAACAAAATATCTGTCAACTTGGAAACATTTACCAAGCATTTTGTTCTGGCTGATATAGACTGTTCAAGTAAGTCATTATACTGGGAGGCAGCTACTGCCATTTCAAAAAGTGTCTTGAGACTACAGCAATTTCATATCACTGTAATTCAACTGCAACTGACTACTAACTAGCTAAGTGCCACAGGCTCCATCCAGTATGACTGTTTCCATGGTAATTGGATACCCAGGCATTTTATTGAAACCTGTTTGCCAGACATTGCTAAGGACTAGGAAGGAAATCCTCTGACTTTTCCCTTCTACAGACTGGTAGGAAGACTGAATAACTGATTTTCATTATTTCCAGTTTCATATTATACAGCTCTGACTATTCACATCACAAAACTGCATTGATAACTTGTATTCTGGTTCCCTTTGTTCCTTTCATCCAGTGTCTACTGAAACATTCTAAGCTAAATCCCTCACCTCCTTGCCCTGACCTACACCAGTAAAAACAAGTTCCCTTTTGACTCAAAAGAAGCAAAGTTTCATACAGAGAGTTATTCCACCTCTGATAGTTGCCAATGCATCTATTCAATAATTTAATCAAGATTTCAAATCCAGTTTCTTCCCACAAAAAGGCTTATTTAAAATCTGTGTTATCTTTTGTCAACTCACTCTGATTTCTGGGTGTAAAACAACTTTCATCTATGAGAACAGTTAAAAATAAGCTATAGGTATACTGAGGATGAAACTGGGAACAGAACAAGGGAAGGAAGAAATTAACTGTCCACTGTGTTTGATAAACTGATAACAAGTGTTAGGGCAATTATTTTTTGTGCCTGTTCTTACTAAGTCTTTATTCTAAATGATCTGCTTATGTGCCAGTAAGCAAAAATCAGGTCCTGTTTTTAATCTCATATTCCATCTGTTGCTGGAATTACTGCAAAGGGCAGGTGGCAAATGAGTTCCTTCTGATTTTCCAATCTTCTCCATGGGACAAATTCTGCCTCCTTGTTCAGGCTGAGTAGTTCTTTACCAGCCCTTGGGATAGAGTAAGGAATAGCTCAAACTGAGTACATCTGACAGAACCTGCATCAGGATGCAATGAGGGCACACAAGGTTTAACGTTACATGTGTGATGTGCACAATTTATTATGAGACAATGATTTCTGAGTTGGAAGTTTCAGTACAATAAACCAGGGCATGACATAAAGACATATGCTCTTTACATACAGTTGTTTCTGTTAATGCACTTGTGTTTTGCTGAATATAATTCTTTGGAAGAAATTCAAGAATTATTTCTTTCATCACAGTGTCAGCTTCTAATTAAGGAAAGAAGTGACCAGTAGCTATATAAAAAAGTGATAAATCAAGGCCTATATCCATCAATTTAATTTGTCAATGCCAAGATTTTCACTGTCATTTCAACAAAAATCAAAATCAGCTGTATATTTGATTAATTCTTACATCTTCAGATACACACCAATAAATATGCATTGGTATAACATTGGCATATATACTTATACATATATCTTCATGCATATAATCATGATGTAAGTGCATACAAATTCTCTAACGAAGAGGAGGCAGGGGATTTTCTAGAGACTTATTTGACATAATAATAATTCATTGATCTCTCTTCCTTACTGGGGGCTGATAATAGAATAGCCCAAGGGGAAGAATCCATGCCAGAATCCTGGATCAAAGAGTTTACCTCTTTGCTCACATAGGTGCTGAATCCATGGCTTATTTCCAAGTAAAAGTGCCTGCAGCAACATTTGCTAATTACAGGTTGTGTTCTACTGTTTCCAAACAGGGTGAAAGTGACAGAAGTTTAACTGTAAATAATTACACACTTGACTAAGTATGTGATTAGCCCTATTTGTTGTGGTTGGGACTAGAGTGACAGGACAAGAATAGAGTGATTGCATTATTTACAGCTTAATTGTAGACAAGTAATTACTTACGTAAGCTGGTGCTGTGGGGTCAGGGAATACATGCCTGAGAACATCTAGGGGTTGAATGGAAACTTCAGAAAGTGAGCTTCCAAATGGTGTAGCAGAAGTGCATATTCTATGTGTTTATCTAATTAGAGCGGGAGGTCCTAGAATTAAATGCTTTGGAATGTTAAATGTCTTGTTCTCTTGAAACCAAGGATTAGATGTAATATTTTAACCAGTACTTCCAGCCTAATAAATCACAAATGCCACCTAGTGGCTTTTGCTATCTAGTGAATCATTGCATACTAAAAAATAAAAAAAAAAAAAAGAAAAAAAGTGGTAAACCCCCACCCCTAAACCCCATGTTATTTCCATGAATGTGCATATGGTTGATGAGATTATCTGTGAACGCATTTTTTCCACCTAGTTCCCAGCCACATTTTATTTGCATTGGATCCATTTGTGAAAATCTTACTCATATTGGCAAGTAGCAGTGAATAATCCCATTAAAATGTAGTTAAACTCCCTGCTTTGGAACTGTATTTTAACTAAGTGCTCTCCTTGCCAAGTAAAAGAAGGTTCTGATTTACAAAACATGTGAAATCAGTAATAAAGTTAGCTGACTTAGTTAAAGTAACTAAACACGTCAGTAATTACTCTAAGTCTGTCCATCCAACCAAATAAACACTTCATTTTTTACTTGTGTGCTCCTTTTCCAAAATGACAAATTATTTCAGAATCAAGGTCCAGAAAGAAAGAAAGAAAGAAA
>VZDJ01007753.1:23752425-23770469 GCA_008694505.1 Cyanoderma ruficeps | reverse complement strand
AGAAAGAAAGAGAAAAAGAAAAGAACCAAGCAGATTATTTTTAAGGAGAATAACTGCAGTACAATGAACCTCTTATTTGAGCCATCTATATGTTAGATTAATTTAAAAAATATGAAAGGAAACTTACAGGATCAGAACAAAAAAATTATTAGTAATCATTACGGTACTCCGTGAGTTGCTAAGTTTCTATGTTTCCACATCTTTGCAAACAACTGCATATGTTGAGCTTATGATGGATATTCACATGTGAAAAATATTTTGCAAGTGTTAACTTTTTTTTTCTGAGACAGCAAGGGCTTTAAAATCCCAGAAGCACTAAAAATTGAGTCTTGTGATGAGTGCAAAAAATATTTTTCTAAAGTCTGTCGTTTATATCCCAATTCAGCAAAAAAATTTAGATTGAAACATCAAAGTTTTGAAATTTGGCATGGTTATTTTGGCGCAGCAACTAGAAATAAAAATGTTTGTGACTTTTCAAAAACTTCTGAATAGTCAATCTGCTTTGACAAAATGTGCTTAAAGTGCAATTGGCGAAAATTGTCAAAGACTGGGTAGAAGCTAAATCAATCAGGCTTTTTTTTTTTTTTTCCTATTTGGATATGTACATTCTCTTGATTTCAGAACATGAAAATGATGCCAAGGATAAGTTGCAATTAAGTGATAAATGTATGCACAGGCAGATACATGAATTTTTTTTGTTGTAAAACATTCAATGATACATATTTAGGTAATTATTTCTAGGGAAGCTTAGAGTTCTGCATGTGGCATATGAAAGTTTAGTGGAGCCTAAATGCTCAAGGTGCTTTGAATACCAAAACTGAGCTGAATCCGCTCAGAGCTCTTCCTTCTGAAACATTAATTTATGACGGATGACGAATTTGTTTCTCCTTCAGACTGATTACTATTAACATCTATTTTTACAAATTTTCTATGGAATACTCACATTTCTTTATGGCATGACCCTACAACTTTCATATGCCTCAATCCTCATATGCTTTTAGTGTATGTTTATCTTCAAGCAGGAGAATAATTTCATTAAATTAATTTCATGGGATCAAGTCCAGTTTTTGAGGATATTTTAATATAACTAGAATTATTATATTTTTCAATGTGATGAAAGGTAAGCAGAAGTTCAGGAAAGATAATTACGTTCCTCTCCAGAGGTCATATAACAACTCAGTGAGGGAACAGAGTCCAAAATGTCCCCTCTGTTCTTGATTATTTTCTTTGCAAGGGCTACAGTAGTTTTTTGTTTTTTTTAAAGAAAAGTATCTATAGTTATTGAATGGGATAACTAATGTATATGCTAGTAAAGGTGTTTACTTTCTTAAATACTCAAAGCTCAAAGTACATTCAAATGTCCCAGTTCTATCCCTTCTCTTATTGTGACATGACAAAAAAATCACCCACAAAGTATTCCAAAACCTTGCTTAGATCATAAATCTTTTTAAAATTAAGAGATATAACCTTTTGAATCTAAATATTTCCTCACTGATATATTTGCTTTTATGTTTCTTTAACTTTGCTGTTCTTGTGGAAACTCTGCATGGTCGTGTATAACGGATCACTGAATAGAAAGAAATTACCCATCAGAATAAATGCTAAATTGTTACCAAGTGTTATAGCATAGCCTGTCCTTTAATCATGTTCTTTCAAATTCCTTAAAATAACACATTATATAAGAAACCTCTTATTATGCTTTAAAATTGAATCTGAGGTAATATAAAACAATTTGTAAAGTGTAAATTGTTTTACAGATTGCGTATATATCCTTGCAGAAAGAAAACAATAGATGACAACTTTTGGTTATATAATTTAGAAAACAAAACCAGTTTTTCTGGGTGGAGACAATTACTTGTGGGATAAGGGAACATATTCCATGGCTACAGTGGGTTATTAATGACACTGCTAATAATAATAATTGGAATCTTTGTCATTGTTCTTGACCTAGTCTTCCTTACTCATCCTTTTTCTTTCTTCCCCCTCTTGTTTTACCTCATTTATTCAAATTTGTCATGAAAAGTAAAACAAATCTGACAATAAATCTTTCACGATATTAATTTTGTTTCTCACAGATTTCTTCCGTTCTGCTTTATCATCTGGACCTTTTAAGAAATATATATTCCTTATATATATATACACACACACCCCTAATATATATATTAATATAGTAATATGTGTACATATATATATGTAGGACTAAGATGTTTAAGATGTTTAGTAGTATCTCATCTAATAGTAGGTTCTTATGTTGGATTTTTCATGTAATCCAATGCAATCTTAGTGAAAGCCACTACAATGGGTTGTGTGGTTATTAATTCACATTGACCATGTAGTCCAGGATCCCAATCCATGGTACTCACCCGTCTAGAGCACACCATGTTTTCCAACTATCCAGGAAATTAATTTTTTTTATATCATGAGAAGGAATGCATGACGTCATTTCTCTTTAAAATGGCACATCAGAGGATGCATCACCATTGTCCTTCAGACCTGGCAACAGGTCATAGGCCTCTAAGATCGAGAGAACTGGGCTTTGAGAGCTCTTAAGCCCTGAGCTACTTAGGGTTAGTACTTAGGGTTAGACAGCACAGATTCTTCAGGAATCTGCCTTGTTTCCATTCACACACAGTAGAGAGAAGAAATAAGGCATGAGAGTGTTGAAAATTAAAACAGGAAGATACTGTGGAAGTGGTGGACTGGAAGACTGACAACAGTGGCTGAATGACTTCTAAAGGCACTGCAAGAAGACACAGGATAGGGCCAACCTCTAACCCAGATACTGGACACATCATCTAGCTTTGGGTGGAACAGTTGCCTGAAACTGACAGAAGAGTTTTCAAGGCAAGAGGTTGGTATAATTTGTGTTGAGGGAGATGTTAAACATGCCTCTATATGTTGTAATACATATTTAATCTTACTTTTAAAATGTCTGGGTTCTGAAAATATTTATAATGTTCCTAAATATATGCAGTGAAGCAAAGCAATTAATAGCTGAGAAAATCTCCAATATTTCAGAATTCTTTACTCTTTTATTTTTCTGTCATTTGAAAACAGAGCTAATCACTGTCACAGCTAATGACATCAAAAGAATTTGAATCTTATGACCAATCAAAACACAAATTGTCCAAATACATGTTCTATGAAGGACTTTGGCCTCAAATCACAATAAATTCTTCAAATCACAGCAAATTCTGTAAGAAAAATATAGCTGCCTCCTAATTTCTTAATTTGGCCTGCTTTTTTATTAGTTCCCTTTCCTTAATCCATAGTGTCATAGATTCTCAGAATATCTCTTGTTGGAAGGGACCACATGATTAAGAGCATCCTCCAGATGCTCCTCGAACTCCTACAGGATTTGTGCCATGATCCATTCCTTGGGGAGCCTGTTCCTTGTGGAGCCAGGGACTGACCATTCTCTCAGTGAAGAACCATTTTCTAACATTTAATCTGAACTTCTACTGACAACTTCATTCTATTTCCTTGTGTCCTGTCGTTGGTCTCCAGAGAGAGGAGATAAACACCTCCTCCTCTACCTCCACTGCTGCCCATCTTGAGGAAGTTGTAGACTGTGATGAAGTCAGCCTCAGTCTTCCCTTCTCCAAGCTGAACAAACCAAGTGAGCCACCCCTTGAAAGTCTTGCCTTTGAGGCCTTTCACCAAAGGACATGCTCGAATAGTTCGATTTTTTCTTATATTGAGGTACCCAAAACTGCACACAGTAACTGAGGTGGTACCACATCAGTGCAGAGCAGAGGAGAAAATTCCCCTCCCTTGCCTGGCTGGTGATGCTGTCCCTGATGCACCCCAGGACAAGGCTGGCTGTCCTGGCTACCAGCACACTCCTGACTCATATTAAATATATCACCAACCCAAAACTGAATAGATCAATTCCTGCAGGGCTGCTCTCCAGCCTTTTATTCCCCAGTTTGCATGTATAACCTGGATTATCCTGTACCATGGTGCCTGTTCCTGCTAAATTTCATAGTGTTGGTGATATCCAGATCTCTCTTTAAGGCCCCTCTGCTCTCAAGGGCATCCACAGCTTCTCCTAATTAGTATCATTGGCAAACTCATTCAAGTTATTTCAATCAGAAAAAAAAAAGTTGTCATAGATGAGTAACAAAAATTTAGTGAGAAGTTAAGAAATAGTAATGAAGTCTGCTTAAATACATATGATACCTGTTACTATGATGTTGACTATTGCAAATGAGTAGGAAATAAGAAGAAAGTCCAGGTTTGCCTGATCAGACATGGAGTAGTGGTACCTTGAAGAACATGCAGCATAAACACGGAAATGAAGTGTACACAAGAATACAACCAAATCTACTGAACTGTGCTATCAGCAAATGTCTTTCCAGGTCTTTAGTGGAGGTAGGAGCCCAGGTACGGGGGCAAATAGTTTCATTAACTAGAAAGGAATGAAAATTCTGTGTCAGCACTAGAGAGGGAAAGGGAAGCAAACAGATAAAGTGAGAAAGAGAGACTCAAAGTATGCTCTAGGCTTTTCCTTTCATTAGGTCAGACATTTCTCTTTGATGGATATTATGGAGATCATAATTAATTCACGACACAATTGAAGCTGTCTTGCTGGCTCAAACTTAGAATTTAGAGTTATTCACCACTCAAAAAACACAGAAAAAAATACTACTTAATTGCTCCTGCAATTAATTAGTCCACTTACCATTCAGCCAATGATGACAGTTTGCACTTCCTATCCAAAGAGAATAAAACACCCTCAAACCGTCACAAAGTGATTAGCCATTACTTTTAGGTGGTATCCCATACCACCGTGTATTTTGGCATTCTTGTAGGAAATGCACTTAAAACCCTCCACTCACAAATACCTCTTTTGCCACATGAGAATATGCATACTTTTACATTTAAAACTTATATTTGCTTCTTCCTAATTTGTGGCACAACCCATTAGTTTTGAAATAATATGTCCTCTGTATTCTGTGGATCTATTTGAGCTGAAGTCTTGGTATAATTTCTCTCTTTTTTTTTTGTCTGTTGACACAAATATCTATATAATTCTCTTTAATATTCAGCTATGTATGATGGTACTACATACATTCAATTCAAATACGAAATTAAAAGCTTTTTCTACCATTCTAAAGACATGGTACCTCTCCACAAGTGGAACTGTAAAAGAATAATGCATATAGGTCAGGCACAGACTGAAGTAAGTTGAGAGCAAAGCAACAGTTGTCAATATACTCATCAATACTATCAGATGAGAAGGAATCAAAATGCAGTCACAGAGAAGGATCTACTTTAAGGCAGACAAATTCCTTTTTCTTTTACATGCCATAATTAAAACAGAACTGTAGGGGTCATATCAGGGACTTAATTCCAAAAAGAAACCACTTTAATTATGGAATATTCACAAGTATCTTAACATAAGCTTCACCCATCTGCAATCAAATTTAACCTCTTTCATAAAGGAGCTGTCAAAGTTTATAGCTAATATATATTTTTATATATTATAATCTCTATTATATATATATATTTAGTATATCCATTAATTGGGTGGAGAGAGAAATTTTACTCCTAAGAGCAAATTTATGGACACCAAAGAATGACATCGAATTTTTTGGTTGATTTTCTGAGAAAATTATCTTATAATGGAAGAGGCATCAGACTGGAAATTATTTTTTTGCTGATTGCCTAATGCCTTTCCCAGGCTGCCATCCTTCTCATGCTTGTGGCAGTGGTTATATTTCACTCCTTGTTGCTTTTCAGCACTAACACTGAATAAATGAAAATGCTTTTTTCCTGGTCATTCCCCTAAATGTGCTCACAGCCTTTGCTCATCTAGCATGTATAGGCAAGTTGACACTTTTCCCAGCATAAAGAGGATAGAAACGCTGGCAGCTATAGAGCTCTGGCACAAACATCCAAGCTGATTCTCACAAATGGACACACAAGTGCTTAGGTCTCCATTACAGATTCTAAATCCCAGAAAGTAGGCCAAACAGCTGTTCTGCTATTGTCCCAACTTTGCCTTCACTGGGAAATAAAATGATTATTTGCCTTTTGTAATCACTATTTATTTCTGCTTTGCAGTTGATAAAAACATTGAAAATTGCTGGTAATAAAAGACTTCATGATCCAGCTGCCAAATGACCACATGGGTACATCTGTGGCACCTTGCAGATTAAGGCGCCAGGGAAAATAAAGACATATATGTTGCTCAGGAACAGGACCTGGACCAAACTTGACAGTTAATGGAATGAAGACTGTAAATATGGCCTTGGGATGGCATTCAAAATGTATAAAAATATCCAATCAAACTCAGTGAAATCTCCACAGCTGATGATGACTCAATGTGTTATGAGAACAGGCATAAAAAAAACCCCANAAACACCCACAAACTAGCAAAACTTGTAGAAGTTATTATCATTTCTGTCTCGTCCTGCTGGCTCTGGGAAGCACATTACAAGCTATGCTTACTTCACATGTTTACCGTTTTCAAATCTCTCCCTCCCCTCTATCAGGAAAGGTACTTGCTGAGTGAAGGGTAAGAAAGTTCTAACTAGGTTATTTACTGGACTGTTATGATAGGTACCTTTTTTTTTTTTGGCAGCATAAATTTGCACAAATATATTATGGGCTTCGTAACTATATTTTCCCTACTAAACATTTCTCTGTTCAACTCTTAAATATTTTTTCTGGTAATTTTTTAAGATTTTGCTATTTAGGGGTATTTCAAGGAATCTACTTTTTCAGAGATGTGTCTTGACTGGATTTTACACAATATAATCATCATCTTTATTTTAACATTCCTTCTTTCCAGTCTAGTTATTGTTTTCTATATCTGTGTGATTTGTGGTGCTTTGCTTTCTTTTTGATTGAAAATATATCTCATTTCAGATTGTTCTGTTAGTTGTTTCTCAGGCTGTGGCCAAAGTATTTTTATACAACAGCTAGAAAAGTCTATATAATACAGAACAAGTAAAGAACCACATGGTAAAATATTAATCCAAGATTTTCAAAAGCCAGATTCCATTAACTCCTAGTTATAAACATTTCATATGATTTTATCTTACCCTGAGATTAGCTCAGTTGGTTAGAGCACAGTGCTAATGACACCAAAGTTCTGGCTTTGATTCCTTTTAGAGTTGGACTTGATGATTCTTGTGGGTCACTTCCAACCCAGAATATTCTGTGATTCTGTAATCTGCAGCAATAAAAACTAAAACAACAACAACAACAACAAAACCACCACAGAATTGTTTTCTTTATTATGTGGGTGCCCCCATTATTAAACTAAGCTGATTCTTTAAAGACATCTTTATGGTGGTATCTGAGCCTGCTGGTGGTGAAGCTCACCTGGGCCTCAGGGTTCATACCTTTAGACTGCATGTGAGACTTGCCAGTTGCCCAAGGAGGATCATCAGAAGTGATCTTCTTGGAGCTGCTACACCAGGATAACCTGATCCTGGTTCTTAAAGGAGACAGGGGACAAATATCTGGCAGAGGGGAAGCCAGTGTGTAATCCTCACTGCAGTCTGTCGATT
This sequence comes from Cyanoderma ruficeps, assembly GCA_008694505.1. Lineage (NCBI taxonomy): Eukaryota > Metazoa > Chordata > Aves > Passeriformes > Timaliidae > Cyanoderma > Cyanoderma ruficeps. The sequence continues at coordinate 23,762,946 of VZDJ01007753.1, read as the reverse complement.
TTACTTTTCATGATGTTAGAAATCTGCTTTTAAATTCCAGGTCAGATTTAAGTAGATCAGCTGGACAATTTTCCTTCATCCCCGCTTTCTATCTTATTTTCACTGTATCTAAATGTGATTCAAAACTGGAAGTTTTCTGTCCTACTGCATAATTGCTTACTCAATTCTGCAAGAACTCCAAAAATTCTAATTTCCTAGAAACAGAGGCTTGGGGGATTTTTCATAATTAAAGACATTTGATCTATGATTTTTTTCATGACCCTTAAGTAAAGAAAGTATAATACAGGTAATAGGGGGAAGAGGTGTTGGTGGTTTGTTTCTTTTTCCCCCAAAGGAAATTAATTATTCCAACTTGTGTTTTCATCCTGAATTAGAATGACATGGCAAAGCATCAAATTATTCCTGCAGTGGAAGCTTAAAAAGCTTTTATTTAAGCAATATTCTAATTTTAGTTTTTGTAATCATGCCTGCTAGCATATTGCAATTAAATAACTGTGGGCCAACTGTCTGGGAGACCCTGGACAGAAGGATGCTGTGTTCACATACTCTGAGGTTCACAGGACTAATCACTCTCTAGGATATCCAGCTCTCCAACAACTCAGTCTTAGTTACTGTCACCACTCCATGAGGGATTTGCTTGGGGGTGGTGGGGTAGGAAGGAGGATTCATGGATATGACTATTGTTGTTACAGTGTTTTCTTTTAATCCATCAAGCTACTGTTGGATGCTTACTTTTTTCTCACTTTGATACAAACCTGAATACCACAGGGATTTATTATAATTCCATATACACTATGAACTCCAAATGTGGGGAAACCTAAATCATAGTATAATCTGCCCTAGGACTTTAGTCATGCATTCAGAAGAGAAACTGAATTATTTTATGGGAGATATAATTAAGTCAGTGATTCCTCTCTGTAGAAAAGCTCTATGAACCATCCTAACAAATGTTACTTGCTTCCTTAGGGACTAATACAAAGGAAAACAAATATTGAAACAGTTTTTGATTTTATTTCACAAATGAAAATGTCAAGAATCAGATCTATTTCCCCCAATAAAAAATATTATATTTAAAATTACCTAAAAAAAATCGAATGTTGTGGTGAAATTGAAATTTTAACAGACAAATTTTTTCATTACAAAAATTTTGAGCAGGAATCATCTAAAAATTCCACAATCTTCGGATATTTCAAATCACTGTAAACTATCCATGTTTTTAGTGAACTACTCTGGTAGTAGCAATGTCAAAACCAGCATATTAACAGATAAACTACTCCTAGGTTTCATTGTGTTCGTGAAATTAATGAAGTGTTACTGAAACTCCCCGGGTCCGACCCTGGACAACCAGACCCCTTTGAGCTTCCTCAGGAGTCTGCTCCAATGGTGACTTGATAGAGAGAGGCAGCCTTGATCCAATTGTCTAGAAATGGAATTTTAATAATTCAAAAATAACAAACAAGAAGGCATATGCTATATTCGGAACAACCCGCAAAAATGCACTACAAGGGGCAAAAGACACAAGGCCAAAATTAGACAGGGGTATATATAAATTGCAGTGTGGGGAGGAGTTAAGGCGGGGTCTGAGGGAAAAGTCCAACCAGGGAGAAGATTAGGAATATTAAAATTCCTGCACCAAAAATCGACCTATGGGAACAAAAAGAGCTAGGAACTTTCTAGCAATGGTTTGCATGCTAGAACTGAGGGGGCATGTGAGTAAGCCTCTTGTTTACTATGCTTAGAAAGGGGTTTCCCAGGGCGTTAGTCTAGGATTTTCCTCTTCCCCAGGGAAACCACTCTCTACATGTTACTAATGATTTTCTCCAGTTTTTAAAACTAACCCTGTTCCTCAAATTGACTCAGCTTAAAGGAAGTAAAGACATTTCTCATATTGTGTCTCCTTGGTGATATAAACTGGCAGAAGAGGTAGCAGCATGCCTTAAACATATTGCTGTTAAATACCCAAATCTTTGGCTGCAGATTAGTCAGAGTTGATATGAGCATCATGAATCACCTGTCTTTAGAATTCCACTGTTTTGTGTTATGGTAAGATATTTGCATGTGGATACTCTGACCAAGGAACGGTTTCTTACACTAAGTCATGGTATTCCTATTATTTCTCTGAAATTATATCCATATGGTCTCTATTGCCATTCGGCAACTGCTGTATTATACTTGTACAATATAAAAGTAGTAATTGCAGAAAAGTAAAGTAATTGTGCTTGAAATTCAAGAAGAGGGACTGCATTATGAGAATTGATGGAAAAGGACTACAAATGAAAATGTTGGTAAAGTGCATTGACAATTAATGGACACAGTGAAAGTAGAATCTATTCACATGCAACAACACACAAATCTGTCCCAGCAGCGTCTCCAAGCATTCAGAGTCAGGGAACACTGTTGAAAGAAAGGAATTTAGTTAGAAAGCAAAGGGGTAAAGAAGAGGGAGGTACGACTGTTGAAATAGGTGAGACCTCTGTTAGGACAGCAGTAGGATGTGAAGTAGTAAGTAGGTTTTTCATTGAGGAAAAATTAGTTAATGAAGAGGAGATGGCTGCAGAGGACAGAATCATTGAATTTCTTACAATTCAAGAATATTTAATGTTCCAAACTTTATTGCTTTCCTCATTTTTTAAATGCTATACCTGCTTTCAATTCCTTTCACATTGCTGCTCATATTCTGAATAACAAGGCATTTTTATCCTTTAAAAAAGAAGCAGACTCTTCTGTTTGTTGCACAGTACATAAGTTATAATTGTGTCAGGATTATGATAAGGGGCGGACTTGAATTATTTAAAAATTTTGTGAGGGTTTTTTACCGCAAGAAAGCACTTGAGAGGAACATACAGATGAGGACCCAGAGTCAGCAAGACAATGAACAAATTTCTATGAGTCTTTGAGGTACACACTGCAGAAATGATTTTTCATGCAGGATTCTTTAAAATTCTTTGTACCTTGTACCATATGCCATAGAGTTCTATTTCTAGATCACTTTTTGATCTTTACAAAACATCTGGCAGTATCACTGTCTTTTTGCAAATAGTTTGCTTTAATTCATTCTTTTTCAACAGAGAGAGCTGCTTACAAGAATATGCATACTCACATATAGCTATTTCCTTTCAGTAGCCTCCACACCATATGTCAATTGATGCCATAAAGAAGTGACACTTAAAACACATCCACAGACATAAGCATAAGTATTTCTGTCTTTAGCTTTCCTTCACAAGTAATTAATGCCAAGATCAACCAAGTTAAACTGCAGGACATGATGGTTCTTTGCTTTCTAACTTATAAACTGATGGCCTTCAAGATTCTTGTAAGTTTCTCAGCAAAATAAGTAAGGGAGAAGCATTTAGTTTGTCCCCGCATTACTGGGCGATTACTCTGTGATGGAACGTCTCTGATCTTTAGCCAGATGGGAGCTACATATGATTACTCAGTGTTTCTTGCTGAGCACACTAAGGGCATTGGACAAAATCATCAGGCACCAGCCCAGGAAAAATGAAAGGTACATTTTGTATAATGCTTAACTAAACTGTGAAAATCATAAGTACAGACTGTTGTAAATGATGTATCAAAAGCATTCAAAAGTCATTAGATGATCCAGTAGAAAATGACTTACAGAATATCCTGGGTATTTTAAAGAAACAAAAAATAAATTTGCCCTTGATAAACCTCCTCCGCCAAATGTCTACTATTAGCCATTTTGGAGTCAGGAGAGAGGGCTAAGACCATTTTTTACATCACCAGGGTCATTCCTGTGACATGTTCCATTCTCTCAAACTGCTGTTCAGAACAAATTCTTCCACTTTCTAATGTGCGTGATCTCTTAATGACCATGCCGAACAGAATGGATTTTGGTGCAGCTTATAAATCATTTGGGTAATCCAGCATTCTCAGGTTGCAATATTACCTCATTTACTCCTAATATTAAAATCTGCATTCTACTAAAGTTTCAGGCACAGTTGTTTTTCATATGGAGTATTTTGCCTTTTTCTTTTCTTTTGAAAAGCCAGCTGTCTAACGGTTTCAGATAATCCCTTTAAGTATAACAAGAAATATTATAAGACTGAAGACTTGAAGGAACTGGTTGTTGGTGTCCTATAAAAACCTGGTCGTTTCAGTACACTGACACAGCGCTCTTTTACCACACATAATTTTTCACTTAATATTTGTACCATTAAATCTTAACATTCATTCAAATACATATTTAATACAAGTTTTTTCATGTGTAGTGCTTCTATTTGACTCAAAGAAATTTTAGACTTGGTTTAGATCCAGGGGTACTTGACGCAATTTTTTGTGCAGGACTTTGCACTTGCCCCTTGTTGAACTTCAAAGGCTTCTCTCAGCCCATTTTTCCAGCCTGTGCAAGTCCTTCTGGATGGCAGCATGACCCTCTGAGGTCTCAGCCACTCCTCCTAGTTTTGTGTTATTGGCAAACTTGCTGAGGGTATATGCTGCCCCATTATTCAGATTGTTAATGAAAATACTAACCAGAATTTGGCTCAGAATTGACTCCTGAGGTAAACTGCAAGTTATTGGCCTCCAATAAGACTTCAAGACACTCATCTCTACCCTCTGAGCCTGGGCATTGAGCCAGTTTTCAATCCAGCTCACTGTCTGCCCATCCACACTAAACTTCACTAGCTTCTTCACGTGCATCTTAGAAGAAAAAGTCTTGAAAATCTTATTGAAGTCTACTCTCTCCTCACTTAGCAGGCCAGTAATTCAGTCATAGAAGGTTATCAAATTGGTTAAGCATGACATTCCCTCAGTGAATCCATGATGTAGACTCCTACTGATTTTCTTGTCATTCATATGTCTGGATATGGTTTTCAGGATTAGCTGCCCCATCACCTTCCCAGGGATCGAGGTGAAGCTGATCTATTTGTCCTCCTTGACCTCAAAGGTAGAAGTGCTATTTCTTTTCCTTCAGGAAAAGGGCACTTCTCCCAGTTACCATTATTTCAGTCAAATATTTTCAAGAAGGACCTTACAATGACAACCGCCAGTGACTTCAGCACTGGTAGGTGTATTCTGTTAGGGCTTATGGGAAGTACAGGTTGCTTAAGTATTCCATGACCTGGGAGAAGGTTGTCCACCAATGATTGTGATTGTGATTCTTACTTCTCCCTTTCCCTCAGGTTTCTGTGACCTGAGATTCCAGAAGGATGATCTTGTTAGTAAAGATTGAGGCAAAGAAGGCACTCTGCTTCAGCTTTTTCCATATCCTGTGTAACTGAGTCTCCTGACATATTTAGCACCAGGCATACCTTTTGCCTAGCCTTCTTATTGTTACCTAAGGACATACAGAAACCCTTGTTTTCTTTGACATCTCTAGTCAGATTAAATTCCAGTTGGAATTTGGCTTTCCTAGTATCATCCCACAATGTCTCTGTATTGTTCCTAAATTACCCTCCAGGCATTTTTGTCTGACTTCCTCTTAATTGAAATGGAACACTTTTCAGATTGAAGGAGGTGATCCTTGAATGTTAACCAACTTTCTTGCACACTACTTTTTTCCAGAACTCTTATTCTACCAAAGAGATCCTTGAAAAGACCAAAATCTGCTCTCCTGAAATCTAAGGTTGTAAGATTGCTTTTCCCTTCCACTCTCCCTTCATGATCCAGAATTCCACTGTCTCATGCTTATTGCTACCAAGGTTACCTTTGACCTTCCCATCCCAAATGAGCCCTTCATTGTTGCTGAGTTTGAGGCCCACCTGAGCACCTCTCCGTGTTGGTTTCTCTGTCGGCTGGCTGAGGAAGTCATCACTGATGCACTCCAGGAGCCTCCTGGTTTACTTATGCCCTGTGTGACAGTCCATCCCAAGACACAGACAAGGGTCATCCAACTTCTTGTTAATAGATCCCTAGAGGGAGACTAGGGTGAAATGGCACTGAATAATCAGTGTTTGTAAATATATATACATAGGGTTTATTTTAAAACAATTTGGTTGCAAAGAAAAGTATGCAACTATTTTGATTTTTATTGTCTATATTTATATAATAACATAAAGGGATTGCTCTATGAAAGGGCAAAAAATATCACTCAGGGACATGTATAAGGGAAAACAGAGAGACAAAGCATAACAGTGTGAAAATCGCACCACCTGTTGACGTGTGAAGAGTTGCCCCTTGGCCTCAATTTGTCAGAGGCAGGAGAAACCACAGAGTGGCCACAAAACACAAAATCCAGTGGGCTATGATACACTCGGGTTAGGTGGGAGTGCCCAGGTACCTCCCCTGGGGGGAGCTTTAAGTTCTCTGGTGGAAGAACTCATATCTTAATCTGGAGGCACTTCAGGAGTCTGTGATGGTTTATGACATATTCTGAGACATGGCAGTTTTCTCCTAGCATGGTAGGGCTAGGAATGCCCCATCAGACCTTCCCTGGGGGATAGCAAGACCAGGAGTTTTACAACCCCGGGGTTTGTGTAAGGAAGGCCAATTTAGCCTAACAAGAGGCACTATCCTATCCCCATAGGGTTTGTCTCTTATCTCACTCATAGCCCATCATTCACCCTGTGCCTTACCAGGTCACAGATTAACCATTACACACCCAAAAGCTCCCCTCCTCCACCTCCAAACCTGGCTTCAACAAAGCACCCTGCTGCCTCCACAAGTGGGGAATGTTTTGAGTCATTAACCCCTAACAGTCCAGTCTCTCACACCCTGTGTTTTCCCTTTAGCAAATAACAGGTTGGTTGAAGACCCCTATGAGGACAAGGATCTGCAAATATGAGAACTCTCCTGTCTCCTGTTTGTAGGGTGTATATATATCCACTTGATCCTTGTGGTCAGGCAGCCTGTGTCAGACAACCACTGGTCCCTGATGTTTACCCATCAGTTCTTAGCTGGCTGATCACCATCCCCAGGCAGAGCTCCAAATATTGTCTCATATAAAGAGTTTCTCCACCTTGTCTTCCCAGCCTAAAGAGCCTGTATCTCTCCATTGCAACCAGTCAAGGGATCCATGGCACCATGTCTTTATGATCCCAACAGGATCATTGCCCTGGAATGGTACACAGATCTCTAATTTATGTTCATGCCTCATGTTGAGAACAAAGTGAATGTGCCCATCCAGATGTTAAAAGGCAACATCCATTGTACCAAATATCCCTACTTATAAAGGTCCAGTTACTTTCACAGTAATCAAATTAAACTAATGCTTGATTTTTACTGGTGTTGCTGAAACACTCTTTCTTGGACCTAGTAGAGGTTTACACTTAAATCTAATTTTGTTGATGAACACATCCAATGCGGCTAGCCTGGTTTGAAAGCTGCAGTGTGAACTGCAAGCGAATCTCTGGGTGACAGGAGCCTGAGGCAAGAGGCCGTGACCTGCCAACCCTTTGCACAACAGAGAGCACAGGGACCTGTGTCCCAGCCAGGGGACCAGAGGCAAGAGGCCATGACCTGCCAACCCTTTGCACAACAGAGAGCACAGGGACCTGTGTCCCAGTCAGGGGACCAGACATGGCAGGACCCCTTGCCCCCCAGACACTCTCTCTCTCTCTCTCTCACTCAGACTATGATTGTATAAAAGCCTAAGGGTCCCTTTGTTCTGGGTCCCTCCTTGGATGTACCAGCTCAAGCTTAGTTTCATTATCTAATTATTGCACCATGATTAAATTATTTGAAGGATCTGGATGTCTGAGACTGCAGTGGAAAACCTGAGGTCGAGCAGGTGAGGAAACCTGGTATGACTGTGAGTGAGGGGGGAGTAGCTGTGAAGGAGCCTCGGTCCCAGCTCAGGTGAGAGAGTGACTGCACCAGAAGGCCCCTGGATGGTTGACAGGAAGTTTCTTTAAAAGTTTTATCTTCACCCATAAATAATTTCTGTTCTAAGATGTTGTTAACCTGTTTTTGCATTCCTTTCCCATGAAAAGGTGCTTAAGTTTAAGTTGAGTGCAGCAAAGAAGAACCCATTCTAGTGCCAAGACAACTTAAAAAGGTAAGACGTGACCAAGGACTCAGAGGTTTTAAAACTGTTTGCCACCATCTCTTTTTACCTGTAAAAAGAAAAGTAAATGGATTGTCTCCATCTTTTATCCCTGAAAACTGTCAGATATATGTCAATAGAAAAAAACAGAGTTTTCTTAGGCCTCTAATATTTTAATAGTATAAAGCAGAGGATGATCATATTCACACCAAATGCTTTTTTAGTAATTTTTCTCTCTAATACTTTTCAGTTGAAAGCATCTATGCTGCTCATAGGCTAATCTGAATGTTCGAAGTGATACAAATAAGAACAAAGCTTTATTTACTGTTATTCTCATTCCTGTGTGGTCCTTTAAAAAGACTGAACTTCTGGGAAGGATGTTGAGACATTTCCTTTCTTTATAACTTAACAATTTCCTTGAGAGTTCTCTCCCCAGAAATTTCAGCATCAGGTTTCCTCACAGCCTTTGCTTTTCTGAATACCATGAGGTATGGCTGTATATGTAAATCTCCATTATTATTAGGTGAGAAGGCTGCATGCCTTTCCCTGACTTTAGGTGTTGTGGTATTATATAGCTCATTAATTAGTAATTAGGCATATTGTTATAGATGACTTTATGAAGGCATAAAAGCAGTTTTGGCAAAGCAATACAATTTGTTCCACACATGGCAGTCTGCCTTAGCAATGAAGTCTGGAATCACATTTCTTCTCATTTTGAAGTCACATTGTGAGATTTTTCAGGTATTAGAACTGCACTTTCAGACCTCTCTGCGCTCTCATTTAAGATGTCTCTTCTCTTGTGAAATCCTGACTGCTGACAACAGGTACATTCAAATGGAAAAGAAATTTCATCTGCTTCAGGAATAAATCCCATATGTATTCAAAAGAAAGCTTTCTCTGAGCCTATCAATCAGCAAGTCATGTAGGAAAGAATTCAGATATCACTAAATAAACATGATGACTTGCTCTGTGCTGAAAATATTGATGCTGAATATTCAATACATAATGACATTAGAGAAAAATGTTTGTTTGGTCTGATTTATGCATATGTAACCAGAATCTCCCTCAGAAAGAAAAGTGAGCTACATATTGTTTTATAGTGACACTTAGATAGAGCAAAAGTATATGTCTTTTGAAAACATCTTGAAGAGCAGAGGAATTTTGGGAAAGTGAGAAACAAGCCTTGTATTGCTTGCTTCCAATGCTAGGCTCAGAAGACATCATAGCAAAGAACTATAGACAGCCAGTGCACCTCCATTTAAAGCAGTTAAATTTTTCCCCCTGTCTCAGCTTTGTGAGGTTTCATGGTGGATTCTTCCTTAAGTTGAAAGAATAGGATCACCAAGAGTTCATTGGAACTTCAAATTCAGAAAATCATCTAAAAAAAGCCTTTCTTGCATAATATGTTTTTTACTGATATTTCTGTTTCCTTCATGTTCTAGGAGAGCATTTTGTTTCTCACTGGCTTACACGCTGTTCTGAAAAGAAGACAGAAAGCCATAAGACCACTGGAATATTTCTCCTTTTAAACAAAACTAGCTGGTCTGGAGTATCAAACATGTGCATAAGACAATGCGGATCACCAATTTCCAGCTCAGAAAAGACAAAATGTGTATGTGTGCATGAGTGCAGTGATATTACATCTAATAAAAGATATATGTACAGATGTACAACAGAGCTGATTAATTTGTGGATTAAACAGAATAGGTTCATTTTCCTTAGGTTTATGTCTTAGAGAGAATCAAAAATGGAAAAGTAAAATGTATCCTAAATAATAAGTAACCTAAAACTTTTTGTTTATGATAATATTTTGCTACTAAAATACGTGGATTGCAGTCATTTGACAGCTCTAATGACTCATGACTGTGTCCAGTGGACTACAGCCATGCAAACACAGTGTACCATCTAGCCAAGAAGAACAGGATACCGGAAAAAAATACATTCTTGAATTTGAGTGAGGGCATCTGACTTCCAGTGGTGGAGAACTAGATTGACCATGACTGTATGATATTTTCAAAGCATACTTTTAAGCCAGGGACCACATCTAGTGCCAAAAAATAGTTGTGTACTGAAGCTTTTATGTTGTAGATAAAATCAACTCTGACTTTACTTGACTTTTTTTCATTTAAACCATTGCGAGAAATGGACTCATATTTATAAAACAATTAGCTCATGTGGGAGAGATATAAGAACCAAAGAAAGGTTCTCTGACTAAATGTCAACACCTGAATTAAATTGCTTAGGAAAAAATTAGGCATTTCTATCACTGGGGTTTTTTGGTTTGGTTTTTTTTAGGAAAGAGTTAGTTAAAGTGATTCCAATGTCCTACTAAATGATGAAACTACTCCACATAAGACACCTGTAGTTTTTGGCTACACAGCTGGCCAAGCTGTCGCAGAAAAAATCCAACTGAGGAAGCAGGAGAAGTGACAGAACCAGAGGTAAACCTGGTTTTTAACCAGAGGTAAGCATCAGAACCTTGTGATATAATATCCTACAGGGTATCTAAGTTGTCACAGTCATAATTGAATCTTCTACTCTGCTGACATCTAGGATATTTTTTTTTTTTTTTTTTA
>VZDJ01007753.1:23495530-23752416 GCA_008694505.1 Cyanoderma ruficeps | reverse complement strand
TTTTTTTTTTTTTTTTTTACTGAGAGAATAATTATAAAATCATGTTAGAACACATATCTAATACAAGGACTTTCAGTTTCTTTGCTCGTTTTTCTTATCTATAGGGTTATATGTGTCTACAATTCTGGATAGCTGCCAGTTATTCCGAGCATTTTAGACAGAATATTAGTGAAATAAGGAGAAAAAGTGCACAGATAAGCAACTCAAAATTCAACTCCTACTGAATGTTTTGAGGAAGGTTTTTTAAAAATTCGTTGGTTTTTTTTGTTTGGTTCTTTTGATGCTTTATTTTTGCATGTAATACTATGAAAATGGTGAGGGGTTTTGCTGCTGAAATGACCTTGATTGTATACAAATAGAACACAGAACATGTATCAAATGTTTATGTTTTCCATAACAAAGCCTCAACTAGGTACTAAATATATTTATAGTGGCTGAAATGTATAGAAATATTTTAAAATTATATAACATTGCATTTAATATTTTAATAATATATTTCTAATATTAATAAGGTTTCCTTTGAATACACCATCTGTTTATACCTGTCAATGTCAATGTTCTCAAAATCTATTTTATTGTAATAAAAAATACATTGTAATGTAACCCTTTGTCCCATGGTTTTTATGTCTTATTTTATACGAATATTAAAAATTAAGCTTCTTTCCATATGTTATCTATAGAATCATCAGATAACGTTTGCTATAAAACAAATTCCTCTTAAGACTACATAATGTAGAAAGCCTTTGTGCCATTGGTGAAGTGGATTTAACCCCATAAAACTTGTATAAAGGGAGACACAAGAGTTCAGGAACAATCTCATAGGAGCTGCTACAGACCAAATTTGAATATTTTTAAACCCTAAAGCAATCTTATTGTATACTTGGAGGGAAAACTTAATTTCTGCAGACTTCTTTACATTAATTATTTTAATGAGTGCACTCAACAGATAGAAAGATATAAATTTCAAAGGGAAAAGAGAAAGTTGGCAAAAAGGAAAATTCCCTCATGTTGAAATACAAATATACCAGCTTTTTGGCAAAATTTTTTGGCCATATTGAAGGGTTTTTTTATTACATATGGATGTATGGAGATCAGGGAGTTCACACAACAAAGGTGATTTTTTAGGTTGCTTAAGAATCTTAGAATAAAATCGTTTTCTCTTGGCTTTATTACTTAGGGTTGGGAGTAGTTTTCTAGAGCTTTACATCTTGGCTTCTGCTTGTTTTGTGCTTTCATATACATCCCTTCCAAAGATAGATTGTTTTGACCAACATTCACCTGAATGGGGTGTAGGTTCCTTGCTCATGGCACACTGCATTTAGTTCAAAGCATAAACTTATTTTTGTAGAAAAGATTAAACATTCATGCAGTGCCAAATATTTGCATTAAATTCAGAATAATGTAAACATAATATTTAGTGGATTTTAACATTAGTTCTCTTTAAGTAGAGTACTGAAAGTGGCCATGATTTTATTCTCGATGTCAAAATGAGGGTAAATAATGTTCAAAACTATTTTGAATCCCACTGATCATTGGCGCCAATGACTGCTCACTAGTGAGAGAGTTGTATTTGCATCAGCTGCTACACAAAAACATTAATATAAAAAAACCCCCAAAACCTCAATATTTGAATATTTTTCCTTTTAAAAAATTAAAATTTCATTTTGAAAGAAAATGGAGGTAGCTCATAGAGTTTTCACTTCTTGGCACATCAAATAATTTGGTTTCTATCTTTTCCTTGATACACAAAATACGATTGACTCTATGCCCAACTTTGAGATGCTGCCAATGACATTGCACTTGATAGCTTTCTCTGCTAGGTCAAGACAAAGACAACAGTCATATTCATATATGAAAATAAATCACAGTCAGTGTATGCTATTTGTGGCATAAGGAAAATGTCTTTGAATAATAATAGTGAATTTTTTTGATTTTTTTTAAACAAACTAAGCTTGAATGGAAGATCCCTTAAGATCAGTCTTTGTGTTATTGCAAAGAATTGCAGTGAAAAGAACATGCATCAGCTTGTAGTCCCTCAAGATATCTCCACTGCTTTACCATTAAAGTTAGACTTGCATTTTCCAGGCACCCTTACTGTGGCATCCTCTGGCTTTTATTCATCAGAGCTTTGTTAACATTTTCAGGAGTTTTCCTATTTATTTTGACTGTGAGTGGATGCATTATTGAATTATTAAAATGTTGCTCTTTTTTGAAGAGAAAGTTCTTGTTCACTTTAGGTTAACATAACCCCAAAAGTAATACTGCAAAAGTAATTATTAGGCTATTAATTTACCAAGTCTTTATTTAAAATAAAATCAAGTTCAATTTTGAGAATAAAGCTATAGAGTTCATACTTAATTTACCATGGGAAAAAACCCACCAACAAACCTCTTATAAATCACAGAAAGCGTAAATGCCAGTAGCTTTATAACAGCTACCATTTTATTGTTACTAACATTTCTAGTTAAAAAAAGTTTACAGATTAGTATGACTTCATAATGAACTTTATAAAGTTTTCTATATGATACATAGCCCTATCTACAGGTATGTTAGACTGCAGTTCAGGCACGCTGGTTATTAGCAGTAGAAATGGAGAGAAGGATCTGTGGATGAATTTATTCAGGGCTCCATGCTGTGTCTTATACATTAATCATGAAGTATCATGCCTATGCAAATGTGCAGCAGCCTAATTAGGCATACAGAGTAGAACATTTGGAATAATGTTATGAGCTATTGGGCTTCTGAAATATGTTCCTCAGCCAAATTCTCAAAAGCAAAGTAGATCTGTGATGCCTCTTTACTTTTGAAAACAGGTGTACAATTGTCTTCCTAGTGCTTATTTCATGCCTTCAACTTTAAAATAAAGCCTGATCCCAGTTGGCATGACATTTTCCTTGTCACTGGAAAGTAGCTGTGGATATTCTGAATCACTGACAAGAAAACAAAATGTTCATCCATAGCACAGACATGCTGAGAATTCTGAGAATCCTACAATACTTTGAGAATCTTTGTTGTCTGTTTTGAGCATTCTATCTTCTGAAAATATTGAGGTTGAATTTGGCACTTCCTTTCTTCTTGCTTCATTCAATATGTGATTAATCAAAACATCCTGATTCACATTCTGAGAATTAAATATCTTAATGTAAATATGCAGAACATTAGATATTCCACTTTAGAATACAAAATTTATTACACAAATTAATTTATACTCTTATCCAAAAATTACTCTTAAACAAAATTACTAGCATGTGTTTCCTACTTCCATGGATGTTTGTTAGGTTTTCTTCACATCTATTAAAATGTTAAGCAGTAATTTTTTCACTCTTTGGTAGCTGCTGTATAGAAAAACAAAATAGTACTTACAAACCAAGTCACTTAGTGTTATGGTAAACAGAGCATGGCACAAAACAGTCCTAAAATAATAATATCTTTCACAAAATAAGCTAATCTTTTTTGCTCGGATTTTAGCATTTAATCTATACATTCTTCATTTGTTCACAGGTTAGTATATAGATCAAATTCCATCTATACATAATAGCAAAGGCACTGTGCCACCTGACAACAATAACTATGCCTGACAACAAAAGCAAATACCTGAAGACTGCCATAGAAAGAGGAAATGATGGCCTTTACACTATGGTGCCAATATACTTAGAAATATCTAAAGGTGTTCCCTGCTGTGGTATCTCATGAAGCATGTTGATTCTAGTGAAAATGGGTGTTCCAGCTGCAGCAGTGCATCAAATGGAAGTTAAACTGCTAAAATTTCAGATGGCAAGCAAAAGAATTGTCCTTTTTAAAAGATGTGAGAAAGAGAGAGAGTATGAGATTTTCTGTTTTTTAGATTGCAGAGGACACATCATCGTCTGAATTTCACATCACAGGATGATGAGGAGGCTGATAGTCTTCCTCCTGTCCAGCACAGGATTATTGGAGCCCCTTATAAGGAAAAAAGTACTTTGTATGTTGTTGCATTTTATAACCATATAAGTACTATTCCTGAATAATCCTGTATTCTGGGAACACAAAAAGAAAATTATAAGAAATTAATAGATAATTATATTAATTAATTTATCTTTATTGTTATTAATGATAAGCATATGCACTTTATAGAAGGGCACAACCTCATATCCCACGTAGCTTCTGGATAGCAAGCTGAGAGAATGCAGACCTTGAAAAGCAAAGCAGTCCTCCTCCATCCCATCAAAATTAGCAAAACAGAAAGAGTGAAATTCCAGAATTTTGAAGTCCATGGAACAATTTGTATAAACTTCATTCCTTAACCTAAATATTCAGTGAGAAGGTCAGTTTGGTTTTTTTTTTGGTTGTTGTTGTTGGTTTTTTGTTTTGTTTTTTTTTTTTACAAAAAGCATTTGCAACAGTTAGGAAAGGGAACTAAAAGTGAATTCTCAGGCGAAGCAACCACCTTTTCTCATACATGAGTGTCAAGTTTTTCCAGTAATGTTGTAGGCAGGTCTAAAATGATAAAAACTAAAACAGCAAACAAACAAGTCCTACACTTTTAAAAATCCCGAATTTTAAATTGTTTTGAAACCTTTGTCAGCATTTTTCCAGCATTTGACAACATTTTAAATAGTTACCTAAATAAATGTATCAAACATCCAGCCTTTTTGTTTGTTTATTCCCTATATCATATACTCATCCTCTCTGGAAGATTGAAATTTAGAACTCTCTCTCTCTATGATTTCACTTAGAGTCTGCATGTTTGATTTGGGGGAAAAATTGAAGGAAAAAACTGAAAAAAAAGGTTGTTGAATCTCAGTAAACTGTATTACACATCAAATATTTGAACAGAGAGATGTATTTTTCTAGAACAATTTTTAAACAAGAGAAAAAATAGTGCTGCTCTGGCTGCCCACTTCAGAGAAACTGCAAATGAAGTGGGAACATACAGTGTCTGCAGAGAGTAAAACAGAGATGTAACTTTTAAAAGGTCTTGTACAAGTATCCACCAGTCCCTTTGAGAAATCTTAAAAAACTATTCATAAAAAATATTATTCTTATCTTTGCCTTTTTTTCAGTTTTCAGTCCCAGTTTCATTTAAAAAAAAATCTTACTTAGGCAAGTGAGTATGATGTTTGGCAAACAGCACTACTCCTTTTGGAAGAAAATCCTGCTCATTTTGTATTTGAAACACATGCCATCATTAGGCACCATTGTTTCTATAAATGGTTCTCAATAGCATGCAGACCTGAACCCATTTAATTCTTCTAGTGCATCATAAACCATCTGAAATCTATTTTCTCATTTACATCTAGTTCAAAGTTCAATCAGTATCTTCTCCTCTGACCGTTACTACAATGCCCAAAAGGCGTCACTTCACATTTTCCCAAGTTTTCAGTGAAGAAAAATGTTCCCTGGTCTCCTCTAAAATCTGAGGGCTGCCAGAGAATGGCAGTCAGGAGCTCTGGCTCTTGGGGCAGGTCTCGATGTGATGAGAGAACTTTCTGTACAGCCAGAGGGGACAATTTATGATGCCATCTCCTAAATCCCAGGCCTGGGCTGCCTGGAGCAAGGTGAGCTTTCGCAAGTAATGAGACAAAAAGGTGAGTTCCAGAAAGACAATCATCACCTGCAAATTAGACAAGGTTATGTCTCAAATTTTCATTGTTTGAAGTAAATCATACTTTCCTCTTGACTTTGCAAAGTGAACAATGTCATATGTTGAAATTGTCCTTAATTATTCTTAGCAGCTCTAAAAATAGAACCAAATTTTAATTGAAAAACTAAAACAGTGCAATAGGAAAATAAGGACTAATTACTATGTTTTTAAAAGCCCATAGTACTATGGCCAATCTTATGCCTTCAAAATGCAGAAGAAGGGTATTCTGAATATCCTTCTGAATATATATTCTGAATATATATTCTGAATATCAGAATAACAGACCTGTCAGTTACCTAATATAGTTAAAATTGAGACTAAACTCCTATAGCCTAAATAGTAAAATAAAAATACTTATTAAATGTCTTTGCTTTCCTGGGCAACATTATTTCAACAGAAAATAAATTGAAAATACGTTGCAAATGTCTCTTTCCTCCCCCAGAAACTCTCTGAAAAATACAGTAGTCTTTTTGAAGGGGCATAATCATTAGAAAATTTGATAAATTTGGGGTTGTGAACAAGGCAAGAATATTTAAAACAAATATCTCTTTTGAATCAATTGAATATACTTTATTTTGCTGTTAAACTGAGAAACCCTCATTTCTTCTTATCTTAGAAAAATAAATTTCAAAGCATAAACACCATTTCAAACTGGAGAATATCAGTGGTAGGACTTTTGCAAGAAGGTTTCGTGCTGCTGTTTGGACTGAGACTATTTTATTTTTACATTATAAGGGGTTTTGCATGTTCCTTACTCTTCAGAACAGTTTTTCTGAGATCTAGTTTCCTGCTAGCCCTTGCATACATGTTGGGATAACTTCCTTGGCTTCTCTGACTTGAAAGTGGACTGCAACATATTCCAGTAAGTTGACTTGCATTTTGTCTGACACATGAACTTGAATTTTCTCAAGAAACTTATGCATCCAGCAGTAAGAGTATCTAAACTATGTCTCCTGACACCAAAGGGGTACTTAACTGACTGGAGACAGGATCAAAGTTCTCAAAACAATGGCACTTTCAAATTGCTTCCTAAAAATAAATTCATGTGAAGTCCACTTTATAAATACATTCAAACTACTAGTGTATCAGTGTATAGAGCTGACATTTTAATTTATTTGGAGTATCATGTACAATGCTTGCTCATTTGTGGCTGATATCTAAAATCTTGATGTACCACATTGGATGGGGCTTTGTTTGAGCAACTTGGCCTAGTGAAAGGTGTCCCTGTGCAGAGCAGAGATGATCTTTAAGGTCCCTTTCAACACAAATCATCCTATGATTCTATACTTTTGAAACACATTAGCTGAACTTTTACAAGACTCTGCCTGAGTGACTTTTGCAGAAATGGGTTACTAATACTGCTTTTACTGCTCTCATAGATTACTGTCTTTGTGGGTTAAGTTCCTCTGTGTGTGAATATATATATAATTGCCAACTACCCTCAGATGGGAATTACACTAGTGTATTGAGAGTAGAAAATGTCAAAAGCCATGCTGTAGTCCAGGTAAACAGCATCCAGTGCTCTTCTGCCATCTGTTCAGCCAGTTGTCCCATTGCAAAAGGCAATCAGGTTGGTCAAGCCTGATTTTCCTTTGGTGAATCCATGCTGACTCTACTTGATCATCTGGTCTTGTACATGCTTAGAACTAGTTTCCAGGTGAGCTGTTCCATCACCTCTACAGGCTGATAGGCCTTTAGTTCCCTAGGTTCTCCTTCTTGCCTTTTTTGAAGACTGGAGTGACATTTGCTTTCTTCCAGCCCTCTCCTGACTGCTATGACCTTTCAAAGATGACTGAGTGAGCTAGCAATGACGTGTACCAATTGCCTCCATAACCAGTGGACAATGATTCCTTTGAAATTATTTGCATTATACAAAGCTTTATCTATATTAATGGAGAATATCAAAACCCAGGATACTGAATTGACTCCATATCATAATAATTCCATTAATTTTTTATGTGATTGAAATAAAAATCTCTTTTTGTTGCAGAGTCCAGGAGGAAAAGGACAAGGGTGAGGGTGCTGGCCAAGGTGTGACTTGGATCATCTATGGAAAATTAGTGGCAAGGTTTACTGATTCCTTTCTCAAGAGGCCTTAGACAATAGCTCTGCTTAGGAGGGAAAGAGTGAAAGTGGCTGATTCAGAACAGGGCCTGCCTTTCTTTCAAGAAATCATTCCCTCTTTCATACAGTTTCTCAACACTAAATCCATCAGTGCCCTTTAGTCTTGTGAGTATCTCTTAGCTGTAAAAAAAGTTACTGTAGAGGGACAGCCAGATGCCTAGGGTTACAAATTACAGCAGAGATCCCCCACACTAGACAGATCACTCATCTAGCCCCTGACACTGCTGTTTCTGAGAGGTCATTCTGTTTCTGTCTAGTGGCAAATGATTGTAACAGTGGATGCATCCTTTTATGCCTGCCTCACTGTGTTGACATTTCTGGTTTTGTATATCTTTTATGCAGTTCCTTACATTGTTCCTGAAGACATCAGCCTCTTCTTTCCATCTGAAAATATTTGTATTCATATCTTACTCAAATAGGATTGTTGAGTATCGCTTTATTACTTTATTTTACTTTTTTATAGCCAAGCCTTGAAGAGCTAAGTCAAGTGATTCTTATCTGTTGGCCAGAGTTTGCTATTTTGTTTAGGTTACCTTGTGTCTTATCATCTTATATCTTCTATTGATGGAGGGAGAAAACCAAAGCTATAAAATCCTAATAAAATTTTTTGTCATAAAATTTTTTTTTGTTCACTTCAAGATGGACATGTCTACCAAAACAGACCAAGGATTCTCCTGTGTTTAAAATATTCCTATCTGTCAGTCTCTGAAGTAATTTCTATTCCTACTAAATAAATTCAAAGATTAACAGTAAAAAATTTCTGACTCCCTTTGTAAGACACAAGCAAATTATGATTTAGTGTTTACCTTTTCTTTGCATGCATAATAACCACTCTTTGGTTTAAATTTATTTTACAATGGCAGTGATACCAAGCACGGTAGAATTACAGACAAACACATTTTCATAATCAAGATATATTTGGAAGATTTAGCAACATTTTTTAATAAGTGTATTTCCATAGGTGCTATGCATTTTAAAGAACTTTGTGGCGGCGTGTGTCGTCCAACGCTCAGCTAGCCCTGGCACACCCCCACAGGATCTTCGTGTGTGGGTCCTTGGCTGCCGACCCGCCCTGCTGCGTTACGATGGTGGAGGAAAGAAAGACGGGACTCTCAAAGGCTCAACTGGAACTTAAGTTTATTGGGCAGGAAGGTGGGAGCCCTCACCCTAAGACTGGTGCTTCAGAGACACCCCGAGTCTGCAGGGAGAGAGGGTTTTATACAGCCAGTGGAACTCAGGGTGGGTAGAAACAGAACCAATAGGGTACAACTGGGGAGTGGCTGCTGACATAACATGCACTAACATAGACCAATAACAAGGAGCTGGGAGGGGAAGGATTGCAGCCCAGCCAGTCACCAAAGGTCTCTTCTGGGGAACAGGTCTTGGAGTGACTGGCAGGGAGGGGAAGTCTCTTAACATATGATGGACAGGCAATTAAGGCAGGAAAGGTAAACCGATCAGGGACTGTATGTGGGGAAGGCTGGGGGAGAACCTCACAACTTGCAACAACTTAGGGCTAAAAATAGAACTGGGGTGCAGTAAACTAAGCACAAGGAACAGAGGGAAGCCATTTTGTGCAAACAATAGAACTTATAACAAACTTATTGTGTAAACACACTACCACGAACTTTTTTTGATAACTGGAGGAGTGCAAAATCTTCCCATGATCTTTCAGAGCTGCAACATGCAAAGTCCCTGATAGCCACTGCACTGTTACAAATCTCCTTTGCAATTATAATGTGATCTGTGTGCACAGTGCATTTGAACTGCTGTCACAACTGCCTCACAGTTTTCTAGAGTGCCCATTAAATCAGAAATTTTCCACAGTTCTTCAGTTGTTACTTAGGTGTTGGCTTGGTTTTTTTTCCCATAGTGCTAAATTAGTTGACTCTTAAAATATTGATTTAAGCCCTTAGGGTTGCACACTGATCTAAGACACACTTCTTGAAAACTGAATTATAGATAGGTTTTCCCTCATGCTGGAAGAGAATAGCTTAGATGTTCAAAGAGATGTTGGTGACCTATCAATTTTAAAACTGAAAAATTTACTTAGTTTAATTTAATTATTTGTAGAACTGCATAATACTTAAGGCACTCTAAGTTGAACAAAGTTGGCAACAAAAATATTTGAGCAGGCTGCTCTCTGAAGAATTCAAAATTACCCTTTATGCAAATTTTTCATATAATTAGGGATAGTGATCTTGGCTCAAGTCAGAAAACATACCTTGTATTTTACAAAACTAAACTGCCAGTCATGATAAAATAATTTTTTTTGTTCTAAATTTTCAGTTATTATAATTAATTTGATAAGCACAAATGAGAAAATCTAAGAGAATGCAGAAATGAAATATTGCTAACATTCTAATAATATTAAGTGTTTTGTTAATTTGCACTGTGTTTGAATGTAGTTAGTGTATTTATTAATATTTTTCGAACAATATTCAAAATCAAAATATATTCTGTTTAAGGTAAATAAACTAAATTATTGTACAAAATTTATTGTATAGGTAAGTGGATAACATCAACATGACACATAAGTCATCACAACTAGATGTAACTTCCTGTGTAAGAAAAAGGAATGACACACTGTACTTTTTGTGTACGTGTTGAATTTATGCAGTATTAGAAACACAGAATTACTTCAACTGATACAAAGTGAAGAATTCCATCCTTTGATGACAAAATAATGTTAAAGATAAGGAATATGGAAAGGAAAGCCACATAGGAAATGAAATTTGTATATGAAGAAAGAAATATCCCTTGTTTCCCAAAAGGTATTACCAGATATGCAAGGGCAAGATGTCATATTGATTTTTGATCTATGAATTAGAATTTCAACTCATCTGAAATTGCCACAGACTTATAAGAACGGTTCCTCAGGTCATGCTAGCTCCTTGTCAGAATCCTAAAAATGAAGTAATTTATTTTAAATTTTGCAAAAAATCCCCAAACTGTGGGGAGAGGTTTTGCATCAAGATGCAAACTCTGAGCATTAGACTGCATTGAGATAATCACTGCATGAGAAGAAATATGTAATTGAGGCACGTTTCTTTTCTATGTCTTTTTCTAGGCCAGATTTGCTGTATATTCTTGTATATCATTGAGCCATAGTCCTTCAAGAGTAGAAGAATAAAGGTGGTTGTTTTTGTGCAAGAAAATTATCTACTGACAGGGACACCTGTAATCTTGTCTTCTTTTTTTTTTCTTTAATCTGCAGTTTAAGATATGAATAAATCTACTGCAAAATGAACAATCCCTGCAGGAGAGACAGAGAAGAGGGTGGTTCTGTCACTCTTTGCTTTTTCATGACCTTAAGACTACCAGTATGCTAATTTCAACACAGTTAATACACTACATATATATATATATATTAGTACAGTTTATGTGCAACAAATAAATCTTAACTGACTGGGACCTATGGGAGCTGGTGGTAAAGCCAGCAGCAGTCTGGAAAGCATTAAGAGGGACTACAGAGCCCCAGGAGAAGTGGTAAAGGGCTCAAGCTCAAGTAGTTATTTCATCAGTCCTCCAGGCCAAACAGGTGGAGCATAGGAGGGACTCTTCTTCAGGAACTTTAGTGATAAGACAGGGAGTAATGTGTATAAATTGAAAGAGGAGGAATTTAGGCTTACATTAGAAAGAAATTCTTTATTGTGAGGGTGGCGAGATACTGGAACAGGTTGTCCAGGGAGGCTGTGGGTGCTCCAAACCTGTGTTCAAGGACAGGTTGGAGAATGCCTTGAGCAGCCTGGCCTAGAGGAAGGTGTCCCTGCCCATGGCTTGGGAGGTTGGGACTAGATGATCTTTAGAGTCACTTCCAAACTTTAACTTTCTATGACTCCATAACTGGATGGGCAAATACAGCCCTCATACAAAACACCACATAAATTGTATTTGCACTGTGTAACAACTCTTGTGTTTTATCCCCTGTAAGAGGTGATGCTAAAGCAAACTATTAAGCTGTGGCAAAGAAAGTGCAGAGATATCTTAGCACTTAGACCAATTAGCTATGCAGAGGATAACCTATCCTTAGAAGGACCATGCTGTCCCATCTCTATTTTTTCTGGAACCCAACATTGACCAAGTAGTTCAGAGGGAAATGAGAATGTATGTTTTATTACCCAATGTAGATATTAATTATCCTGTTGCATTTATACACATTCCACTAGTGGATTACGTGCAAAACTTTCAAACATCAGACCAGAATGGAAACATAACACTTAAAATATGTGGAAATATGAAGTGTATTATGTCCACATATGTCATGGTGAACTTTAGCAGACAGGCTTTTCTTCCTGCAAGCATAAAAAAAAAGAAAAAAGAAATTAATTTATGGGTATCTGGGCAATAATATCTTTATCCTGTGGCTGTCGTGACAAGGACAGCATACTGGGTTTGTGCATTTTTCCACTGATTTTTGATCACAAATTCATACTTCTGCTTATGGTTTTAGGTAAAGCAATAGTGTTATTTAACTGATTTGCTATATCATGTATTGGACCTCTGGTCCAGAAATTAATGAGCACTTCTCAAAGGGAAGTTCTCACAGACAGATCTGATAGGCTATTTTTTAAGCCATTTTAATAAATCAGAAAAAGGATCCAGTAACTGTGCATGTTTTATCTATACAAAAAAAGCTCATAAACTTTTCTCATATATATTGGATTTATCATATTTCTCCAAAGCAATTTGAAAAGCACTGAAATATATTCCCTTTCAGATTCCAAAAGAACTTTAGTAATAAAAAGGGAAAGTTGTTGCTGAAATTCATTTTCTTATAGATTTATAGGAAAACTAAAAATTGCTTTGATGTCTTTTGCGTTCCCTTGCCAATTTAAAAAAAAAAAAAGTAAAAAAAAAGATAAAAGAACTTCTATTAAATTTAACAACACTCTTCTCCTCTCTCCTCACTTCAAACCTCATTTATATTTTATGAGCCTTGGGCATCTTGCCATAATAAAACTGTGCATAATACTAGAGTTCTATAATAATTTTGTGGTTTTTTTCATTTTTTTACTCCAACTACTCACTGTGGCACTGACCCTGCCGTTTAAGAATTTGGGTTGAATGGGCAAAACTTTACGCACTACAGCATGTAGTTCAATATTGAAAGCATTGAACTTGGACAATTAAGGTACCAAATTTTCAGAGGGATTGCTAGCTCCACTTGCTGCTAACAGCATTCCTTACAGTTTAACATTGCCAAAAACAGTCACTGGGATATAAATCTTTTCAGGAGTTGTGGGAAGAAGAAAAAATATTAACATATATTAGACAATGTATAAGCATGTTACACATCCTTGAATTCAATTGATTTTTTTTTTTCCATTGATTTCCAGTGGGTGATTTTCTGGAACAAAGTCATTAACTTCTAGTGGCTCAAAGAACTTCTGATTATATCTCAATGAAGGTCTTACTTTTTCAGTTTGCTGAAAATATAGACCATTTTTGCCATCTAATATTATTTTCTGTTCATTTAAAGGCATTCTGTTTTCTTTAAAAAGTAGATCCATTGAAGGCAAGGACAAAATTATTGTTGATTTTGATTAAGTTGAAGCAATATGTTAAAGGGCAAGATGTTTTTCAGATTTTATTTTAATAGACACATCTGTAATGAGAAGACCTGCATTAGAGTATCTGTCCAGATCTCTTTCAAAAAACTGGAGAAAAACCAGCCATTTGGAGTGGATGATTCTAATCTAAAGAAAGAAAATATTTCCAGTGAACATTTCCCTGAAATGTCCCTTTTTTTTTCCCTGTGTGTCATGGTTTGACACTGGACAAATGCCAGTGCACCCATGAGGATGTAGTTTTTAATACACCACTGTGAGATATAGCCGAAACAGAGCAGAAGCAGGCCTATCACTTAGAATAGAAAACAAGACATTTATTAAACTACATAACAATGGACAACAAACACAAGAAGAGAACCCGATCACCCAAAGACAGAATAAGAAACCTCTCACAACACTTTTCCTCCTCCCCCCAATTTCCAACCTTTACAATGCTCAATAGTTGACACCGGCACATACCCTCATATCTACTTGCTTAAACCTTCCACAACCCTGGGTACCTAACAAGCCATTATCCTTTAAAAAACAAATCCTCAATCCATCCAGAGAGAGAGAGGAGTCTCTCTTGCAACCGCAGAACATTCCCCCCCACAGGAAAACACAGGTCCATTTTCCCGTGCTCCCATGTCACTCATGGCACCACCCGGAAAACTCTACCATGGTGACTCTCTTCTTCCCTGTCACAGTGCTCTCACCACCGTACAGGGACTAAGACCAGATAGGGCTCCCTTTAAGGATGTTTGGCTCAGTACCAAAAAACCGGCCCACTCTTCCATCGGGACTGACAGTCNGGGGGGGGGGTAGGGGACAGGGACGGGGGACGGAAGGCACCTAGGGGTCTCCACCCTTCCATCCTAACCCAGCTCCTGTCCCGTTCCTTCTCTTCCCCCCTCCCCTTCTGGAGCCCAGGCCTACCCCAGCCAGGCCCACCTGGCTCCCCTCCCCAGCCGGGGAGAGGAGGAGATGCTCTGCCCTGCCGAAGCAGAACCAGCAAGAAAAGAGGAAGTGCCTCGGAAGACCTGGCTTTTAACCCCTTGTGTCCTCAGAGGCGTGTCCAAACTCTCAGTGGCCACCACAGATGTCAATATCCAACCTGGCCACTGATTGGTTTGACCTGAGTTTCTTAAAAAAAACCTCACTTCCTCCTCAAACCACGACACTGTGACTATACCTGGAGTTAGGTTTCTGTACCTGCACAGTGTTTAATCTTAGACGTCAAAAAATCCTTCCGTTTTGCCAGCTTCACTTTAATACAAATGACACATTTTTGTCAGTCATTTCAACTGAATTACAGTATGACTTGTTAAAACATTTGTAAGCAACATAAAAATCTGTATTCTAGACTGAAATGTAAGTGTAGGTTATAATTGCACGCATATTGCTCCAAAGCTATTCCTTTGCTCAAAAGCAAAGGAAGCAAGAGCAACATCTGAAGGACATTGTGGATATTGTCTTGAGAATTTTGAGCTTTCAAGGTGACCAGTTACCCAATATTGAACTCCTGCATTCATCAACTGAAGCCATGCAGCAGAGTTGGAAAATATGAACACCCCCCCCCCAGTGTAATACAGGAGGAAAACGAAAACTGATACACATTTCTCTTGAATATGTTGGATTTGTAGTTTTGAAGGTAAAATAAAAACAGTGGCTGGCAGGGTTAGCTTCCATTACCTACTTCCTATTGAACAAGTGGATAGAGGGAAAATGCTGTATTGGAGATTGCAAACAGAGAAGAGTTTGGTACTTAAGATCACAGAGAAGGAGAAGATATAAGGGAACAAGGCTTTGGGAGAGAGTCAGATCAATGTAGATTTCTTAAAAACATTGCTCTCTGAAGAAATTCCCTTCTATGCTCTAATCTTTGAGCCTTGGTTTTCTGAGTCAGCCAACCAACAAATGCAATTAATGTGTTAATAGATGCCATGCAACTCACTACCAATATTGACAGAAAGCCTACCTAAGAATTCTAAGGCATTTTTGTAATACGAGGTCTTTTTGAAACTTCTTCAGTATTTTATTTCCAGAGTTCCTAAAGTCTCTTTTAAAACTGTGGAAGTGAAATCAATTAATCACAGGTTGCAGTGTAACGTATAAGGAAAGAGAAGTGAGATTTGATATCAATCTTATTTTCTCTGTCAAAGATAGTTGTAAGTGTAACAGGTGCCCATCACTGAAAATATTATTTCTTTATTGCAAATTATAAAAGAGACATGTCATTCATGAGTTTCTGACCTTTTCTTGGAAGGAGGTGAAATAATTCATTTTTCAACAATAGAAAACAGATGACTGAAAATAGAAGAAATTTGAGGCCAGGTCCTCAGCTAAGTCTGTCAAAACGAAGTGTTGGTGATTTCTAGAAAAAGGAAAATTTCAATACACCAGCCTGTGAATTGAAACTAGAAAACCCCCCAGGTTTTTGGTTTAGTTTGATGGGAGGAGTTGTCTGTTTTTTTGTATCTTTGTTTATTTTAACAAGAGTCCTGTGGAACTTGGAAGTTCTATGAGTTTAGGGTTGCTTATATTTGCATTGTAAAGTTGTCAAGTCAATTGTACCTTTTTCAGGTTGGGGAAATTCTTTCTACCAGAGGGCTGCCTTTAAGATTAAAATGTCTCTTGTGTGGATAGAAAATCTCCTCTGAACAGCAAATTTGTCAAGGTAGAATAGTTAGAAAAAGCTTCAAGAGTAAAAGAAGGCTAGGATTTGTCTTCACTACTGAGGAACATGTAAGCGTGATAGGTAGTGGTCAGATTTATTGTAGGAAAGAGTGGATTGGAAAAATATTGGCTTTAGGATGTTTGGAGCATTTTCTATCCAAGACGACACACTGCAGTTTTTCAGTAAAATTATGCCATTCAACGATGAGATGTTTATTCAGTGGTGGCATAAATTCGTGACTTCAAATGGTCCCACAGAGAGGCTAGGCCTTTCAAACCCAAACTGTAAAATGTCAGGCCTGAATTCCGAGTAGAAAAAGATTTGGGTGTTTTGGTTTTTATTTACGAGAGAAAAAAAAACCCAAAAAACCAAANTTCTCCTTCTCCTTCTCCCTATTTCCTATTCCATATTCTCTATTCTCTATTTCCTTTTCCATTTCCCTTTCCCCTTCCCCTTACTTTTTCCTTATGTGCTTATATTGAAGGCACCTTTTGAAAGACATAACAAGTTCAGAACACATCACAAAGTACTTGTATTATTAATTGCTCTTGAGTTGGTCTATTTCTCAGGTAACCTTCTTTTTATTCTCACTATGAAATTGTTTTTTAATTTTCAGGACTGACTTTAAATTATTCATTTTCTATGAACATTACATAATGGTCATGGGGCTTCCAAATATGCATTTTCCAAATTATTTTCTGTATAATAATTAGAATAATCAAAATATTCCAAATCCTGTGTATCATTTATGATTTGAAAGTTACCACTGCATTTTGTGACTAAACAGTTGATTTCTTCAGTATGTAGAATGCAATAAGATTTTGATTTTAATCCTTTGCAGTATTGTTCATGTAGCTGAGAAGGCTGGAAGTGTATTCCTGATTACCACATTTCAGTTTGCAACAAGGAAATTGTGATATAAAATTCTAAAATCAATGCAAAAAGACATCTATAAGATGACGTCTTTACACTGAAGCATCACAATCTGGAGAACGCTACTTCCTGCCATGATCTGTAAGTCACTTATAACAGGTTGGATCCATTTAGGAGAGTTTTAAATGTGGTCTTATATACCTCATATCTTAGTTTGTCCTTTATTGGGAAAGATAACAGCTCTCAAAAAACTGGGGTTGATTCTTGAAGTAGATTATCCTTTTTCTATAAACAAGAATAAAGAGGATGTGAATAAGCTTTAAATTACCTGAGGAGAAACTGATATTTCCATATGCATATATTTCCTCCTAATAACTTTCTGCTTCGTATTAACCCAGCAGCTGGAATAAAACTTATTAGAACAAACTGTGGTCTCCCAGGAACCTACATGTTCTCAAGCCAATGGATTAATGTTACATAAATAGCTCAATATTCTTATTTAGTGAGTTTCTCCATGTCAGTTTTCCATACATATCATCTCTGGTCTAATCTCCCTTCAGGCTAAGCCCATTAATATATGCTGTATCTGGTTGTTGCTTGGATCCATTTTCATGCTTTGTATCTTTGTGCTATATCATTGCAAAGAAAATTAGACTAGATACAGCGCATATATTCCCAAAAGATATACAAGCAAAATGAACAAACCTATGTTTCCAGCCTTGCTGTAGTACAGCCAGCATTAGCCACTCTGCTGGAGAAAGAATATCCTGCTCTATTAAGGTAAACCTGATGAATCCCTTAGTAATCTTTATTTGTTATTTTTCATTCCCGCACTGTGAATATATTTTGCATCCTGTATACTTTTGTGCTGTAAAACAGAAGCACTTCTCAGTTTCTCACTTCATTACTAATCTCATTTTTTGTAACTTCTTTAAATTTGTATCAGTTTATAAAATGCCTTTAGTTCATTTAGTATTGATTACATTTGTTAGTTATGAATGATTACAGTGCAAGATGGCATCTGCTATCTTTTCTGTCCCCCTTCTTTTCATGATGAGGGCTGAGTCAGCTCACAGTCATTGACAGTCATAGGAATTAAGATATTTGACCATTATTTACATGGAAAAAGTGTAAATTAGAGCAGCAAAGCCCAAGTCTACTCCTCTGCTCCTGAAGCTATAAAATTTAGCCTGCTTTTAGAATATTGATTTTGCTGCAGCTCTAGCATATTGCATTCCTCTTCCTTGATACAACTTTTTCAGTTCCAAAATACAACAGAACATGGTAGAACAGGAAAACAAATTGTGTTCAAGACTTCCAGTGCTTATTTGGTAAATATTTTGTGACCCTTTCTAGAAAACATGACAGATTTACTGCATATAGATTTATATAAGCAAGGTTATTTTAAGCAGGATGTCTACTTTTGTCTTGCTAGACCTTCTGCCTGTGTTGTTACTTCCTCTGCCATTCACATCCTAAGTAGCATCGCTGTATTTGTTAGCATATGAGTTAAAAATAATTAGTAATACTATGCAAACTGCGTTTTTAGCAGAATTCTTAATTGCATTAAAAAAAATCACAGCTAAACAGAATGGTGAGCTTCCAAGCAGCCACTCCCTAGTTTGCAACTCACAAGCACACTAGAAGTCAGTCACTACCCATCAGTGAGCCCTGAAGATCCAAACTTTCCTGAGGTTAGTGACAGAGGCATGATGCAAGCAATCATGCAAGCTGCAACTCTTCCAAAGTGCCAACCTCCCAAACTAATGAGTATTTCAGTGAAACTACTACTGGCCTCAGGGCCATGGGCTCAGAAGCCAGTCTGCATATGTCATAATGAGTACGGAAAGACAGACAAACTTACGTCTGTGACTGGGTTTTTCTGAACATGCTTGATCTCTAGGATCCACCTCAAAACGTTTTTTTCTTTGTCTCACTGATTGTGTTGCAGCTTACAGTACTTTAGCTTCACGCTAATGCAAGGACACTGAGGTTTTTTTAGCACATGTAAAAAGGCATATATGTTCAAATTCTGCATGTGAGAGAGAACTTCTCTCAAGTCAGTAATTTTTGAATCCATCCACTAAGTTGGCAAAAAGATTTTACAGTCTCTGTAATATTTCCTATAACTATTGTGGAAATAGGAAGCCATATATGTGAGAGAGACTTTATTAATGCCTTTACTAAGTGAGAATTCTTGCACAGCTGAAATTATAAAAATCAAGCTCCACTGGCTCATGGAACTACTTATTTGAAAATCTGGTTCTGAACCTCATAAGTATCTATCTCCTTACTCTGACAGATGTTTGGTGTTCCACATGAAGATGTATCCTAGAGAAATGAAACAATAACAATGTTTTCATTTCAGTTGTTTCAATTTTGATGCTTGTTTTCATTCTCATAAGCAAATGTTTTCCTCTTGTTCTTTCATAAACTGCCATGGGATAAAATAAAATAAATCTCTAAGAACGAAAAGAAAACAATAAAGCTCTTAAGTGGCTATTTGGTTTTTGTTCAGACTCCTAACAGCTGCTTCATTCTTCTTCACTGCTTCCAGACTTAATAAGACCATGTAAGACTTTAAGAAAACAGCAATTAAGAAATTCCTTCTTTTTTTTTTTTGCCTAAATTGTTTTTTTCCACACTCTAATATAAAATCATGTGCTCCAATTTTCCTTTGACTATAATGCCTGACTTTCTTATTTATAATTTCTTAACTTTTTTTTTAAGAATATTGAAAGCAACAAAAAGATTTATTTTCCTTAAATAGCAGCTCAAAACTCCTGTCCTGCATGCTGATTTGACTGCAGTCAATAAAATAAATCAATCTTTATTCTGGTGAAATATCAGACTTTTGCAAACCAAAACAAATGAGATAGATCAAAATCTGTTGTATTCTGATAGTGTGAGTCTCTGTGTAAGCCATATTGAAACATTTGAGGAATTGTTGCTATAAAAGTTTTTGTATGTTATCTCTTTCTTTAATAAAACTAAATGACTCACTCATTTCTAAGAACTTTGTGTTCATTTTTGGGCTTTCCTTGGCTTTTACTTTATTAATTCAGCGCTAAGAATGCCACTACCCAACTTCTTTCAGTTTTTCATGCCCCAATCTTCCTTGGAGATTGCATTGTTCTTAACAAAGTTGATGTATTCTGGAGTTACACTTAATGAAGACTATCATAGAATCACATAAGATCCTGAACTGGACACATTAGGATCACCAAAGTATCATTAATAAGTATCATAAAACTATCAGCAGCAAGTGCTCTTGTTATAATTGAGTTCATCTGTGTACTGGTGGATAGGGTTAATTTTCTTCACAGTGAGTAGTGTGAGGCCATATTTTACATTTGTGCTGAAAAGAGCATTGACAATTCAGTGATATTGTCGTTCCTGCTGTGCAGGGCTTACACAAAGACCTTCTTGCTCTTTGCACCACTCTACCAGCAAGGAGGCTGGGAGTGAAAAAGAAGTTGGGAGGAGGCACACCTGGGACAGCTGGCCCCAACTGATGAAAGATATATTCTGTACAATATCTTGTAATGGCATGGAAAGCTGGGGAAGGAGTAGGAAGGGATGCATGTTTGGTGTTTGTTTTCCCAGGTGACTGTCAGCCATGTTGAAGCCCTGCTTTACTGGGGATGTCTGAACACCTGCCTGCCCATGCAAAGGGGTGAATGAATTCCTTGTTTAACTTTGTTGGCATGCATGGTTTTTGCTTTATCTGTTAATCCTTCTTTATCTCAACCCAAGATTTTTCATACATTTTCTGCCCCATTCCATGAGGGGAGTGAGTCAGGGGCTCAGACACTTGAATGCACTTGATATGCCCTTTTTTTGTCCTAAAGTAAGTCATGGTCGTGTGTGTCACTGTTTCTGGTAAGGTGGGGTGGTGTGTCAGGTGTTCACTGAAACAGGAAAAGAATCTGCTTTATGTATGGACCTGAGAAGCTTGTTTGCTTCTCTAGCAATTGAATTATTTCTGTCCTAATTACAACAACAGCAATGCTTCAATATATGATCTGACACCTGAAAAAACCTTTTGAGAGTATCAGTGTCATACTACTAAATCTTTAATAAGATTTATAATATCACTTGTCATCAGATAGACTTTCAATGGTAATTTAACTTTACTCCTCCCCTTTGCTCTTTGCTAGAAGCCAGCAGGAATGAGATATGCAGTTACTGAGGAAAACCTGTAGTGCCCCAAAGATACATTCTCAATAGACTAAATTATCTCAACTTGAAAATAAAATTAAAATTCAAATTGAATTTTAGACAGTAGTGATAAAATTTTAAAGAGGAAATTGATAGTTGAAAATCTCCTTTTATTTTTAATGAAGTTTCAGAGACTAGTCATCTTATTTTTCCAACATTTGCAATGCTGATTTGACATCTCCAATACTTGTTTTAGTGTTATATTTTCTTTACAAAAAGAAAATGTGTAATTCATCATTTATATGCCTTATAGCAAAAACAAAAGCAAGTGAGAAAAACATTTGTATTGGGTAATAGATAACAGTACATAATCTTCTCAAAATCTTAGTCTGTTTTGATGGATTGTGAGGGTTCACTCCACAAAGTCACCAAGATGAAACTGCTAATTTTTGCTTTGGTTAAGTTAATGTATCATTCAATTAATATAAAGAGAACAACATTTTGAGTGAGAATGTGATTAATTTTGTGAAAATTAATGTCTTTGTTGGAGTGTGTAATCTGAGTTTTCTAATGTTCTGTATATTTTGTTATATATTTGTAATGGTTTGTTCCTACCCCCCTATCCCAAACCCCTGATGGTGTTTCCCTTGTGTTAGACCTTGTCAATCACCTTGTAAGATCTGGAAGATTCTGGGGAAAAAGCCCAAGGATTTGGCAAACAATTTCATTGTTGTGTTAAGTTTCTCCATTCTGGGTCACACCCCCCCTCCCCTGGGATTGGCTCCAAGTTCTGCCCTGCCCAAGGTAGGCCCCTGTACTTAAGGTGAGGACAGAGGGGCTGCCGGCGCTCTCGCTCTGGGGCTCCCGTCCGCTCGCCCTCTCTGCTCTGTCCATCTGCACATGAGAGGTAACCAGGAGGAATAAAAACAGGTGAAACCCAAATGAGAGTCCACTCTTTCTTCCACACCTTCGACCACGCTTCAGACCCACCAAGCCTCTCTTATATAGGAGCCAGGGAGCGAGCTAGCCGGTGAAGCAGCTCCAAGCACGTTTCTATATGTCTTAGTCTTCTGTCTTTGAACCTTCAGTCAATCCTCATGCACCTTAAGAGCTGGACTGCTGGACTTTTT
Organism: Cyanoderma ruficeps; assembly: GCA_008694505.1. Taxonomy (NCBI): domain Eukaryota; kingdom Metazoa; phylum Chordata; class Aves; order Passeriformes; family Timaliidae; genus Cyanoderma; species Cyanoderma ruficeps. The sequence goes on along the minus strand of VZDJ01007753.1, from coordinate 23,730,276 downwards.
GAACCACAGAATCACAAAGGCTGGGAGAGACCTTCAAGATCATCTAGTCCAATTGACAGCTTAGCACCACTCAAATCGCCCCTAAACCGTATGCCCAAGTGCCACATCCAGGTGCCTCTTAAATGCTGCCAGAGACAGTGACCACCAGCTCCAGGAACAGCTTATTTGAATGCCTAACCACTCTTTCAGTAATTTTTTTTTTCTAATGTTTAATCTGAACTTCCCCTGCTGAAATTTAAGGACATTTCGTTGCATCTTTTCACTCGAGACATGGCAGAAGAGAGCAACCTCCACCTCACTACAGTTTTCTTTCAGGAATTTCTCCTTTCCTGAAGAGAGCAATGAGCTCTCCCTTGAGCCGCCTGTCCTCCAGACTAAACAATCACAGTTGCCTCAGATACTCCACATAAGATACATTTTCTAGACCATTCAACACCTTTGTCACCCTTCTTTGGACACATTAAATTTGAAGTAACATCAAGATTGAGGCTTGAAGGACAGTGTAATTCAGGAAAAATGAATATATTCAATAAAATCTGTAAAAATAGGAAATACTAAGGCCCAGATCTTTGACACTAAAACAATTTTGACTTTTCCTCTCAGCCCTGAAATGTTGCAGTATAGGCTATATATTTAGACCTCTGTTGAGCTGAATTAATGGCATTCTTAAAATACTTTAATTTTCTTGGACATTTCTTTGCATAGCAAAATCAGAAAAAATCAAATCTATTTTTGCAAAAGGATCTCTCTGCCTTTTAAATAAAAAATAGTGTCTCTATTCCACTTTGTTGATAGAAATTATCAAGATGTCATTGACCTCACATATTCTTTAGAGTAAAAATCTTTTCCAAGAAGTCAAGTCTACAAGGGTGGTAAAGAGCTATTTCATATTCAAATTCACTTGGCTGCTTTATAATTTTCATCAAATCCCAGGAATTCCCCATATAGGAATTACCTCATCAATAAATCTATGTATTGCAGAATGGCATCTTAAAGTTTCTGACCATGGCAATTGCCCTGTGTAGATGTAATGTTTCAATACATCAATCTTTGATGCAGAACTCTTAGTTTCAGTAAAATATAACATGAATTTATAATGGCTAAATCTTGCCTTTGGGTTCCTCTTGTTCAAAAGGTGACTGTCATCTCTGAGCCATTTAAGTTTAAAGCTAAGCCTGGTTATGTGGGCAATTTCACATTGTAATGGGAAACATTTCTCAAGGGGAAATTAGAGAAGCATTAGCCTCTCTAAATGTGACAATTTACGTCTTATAAGCATCCAAAATGTTTTGGGTTTGGTTTTTTTTAATTTAATTTTGGTAATAACTGCATTTCTAGATATAAATGGGAGTTTACAAATTTTAAAAAAGATTGAATACAACATGTAATTCAGCAAAGTTGTGTTCTGGAATGCTGTATTTATTTCAAGACTGGGACTATAGTCTATAGACTATTAAAGAAAGCCTGTAACTAAAAGAAATAATGTTAGTTCTGCTATATACCTAGTTTATGATGCTACTCTTAGGCAAACAATAAAATAAAAAGTAATTGCTTGTCAGGAATTGTCTTGCTGAAATGGTGGGTATAAAACAGAAAATTGGTTTAGAATCTCTTCCAGGAAAAGTACTAACTTGGATATGTTCAATACTTCTAGTCCAGGTCAACTTACATATATTTCAAGAAATCCTTTGAAGTTTTTCACTTTCTACCTCAGTCTAAAGAACAATTGAAAAATATACAGAAGAGAAATATGTTTGCTTTCTTTGTCTTTTATGTTACACACTAGTGTCAAATGGATTTTCAAAGAAAAAAACAAAATATGTAATGAATTGTTATGCATTTACCCAATGCTATACAGAACTTCTTTTCTGGAGGCTGACAGTTCTCTACTGTTATGATATTATATTTTCCTTTGAGAGGTTTATTGCTCTGTAAATGCTGTATCTAGTGCTAGACTGACTTATCTGAGGTGAGATGATCAGCCGAGGTGTCAGTTTGTTCACTTTCCATATGCAGAGAGATACCTGGGAAACTTCCTGGGGAAGGGCCCATATGCACACCTCCCTTCATGGTGGACCCAGAATTATCCACTCAGCACTGTCCTTACAAAACTACTTTTTTTTTTCTATTTATTATTTACTTTGCTCATTGAGTCCAGTGGGCTGATGGAAATAGATGATTGTTTCCATTTGCTATCAGTGGTAAATAGAAAAGTAGATTTTAGGAGAGTCCAGGTCCTCTGATCTGAAGACCTTTCCCACTTGGTAGCAGCTTTCTCTTTAGCGCAGTCCAGAGTTCACTCTGTCACATTCCCATTTCATCCACATTCAGATGTTTGGGCTTCGTGTCCTGTTTTTTCCCTGTGGTGGAAAAGCAGAGTGTGGCATGATATATCTGCCTGAAGACAGGTGCCATTTGATTCTCTCTGGAGCACCACAGGTAGCAGTAGGGAACTGGCAGTTAGGACACAGAGCTTGCTGGTGGCCCTTGCACTTCAGCAGTGGCAGCTGGAGTCCATGTAGGACATCCCCTGGACCCTTGGTGGACTAATGATGATCTATTTGTCAAACATGAATTTTTCTGAAATAAAGATTGGTTTTTTTTGATTAGTCAAGGCTGTGCTGCAGTATCCACCCTGAGATTAGCACATATTGTGATTTTTATAACCCTAACAATTTCCATCTCAAACCATTCCAAAAATTTCCCCAAAGATGGTCTAAATGTGATTGACCAATACACACAATATTAAGAAAAAGTCATAATGAGTTTGGAAAGAAAATTATATTTCCTCTGGTGCAAACCCAAGGACAGTCTTAAAAAATCTTTTAGAATTAGGGCAGTGCAAATAATGTTCCTTTACAGGAGACATGGTGTAGTATAGATACCTCTGTTCTTATTTTGCCTTTGGTGGAACCCTCAGAGCTTCCTAAGCCAGCTTTTCATTCTTAGCAACAAAAATCTGTTCCAGAGGCCAGCAAGCATTACATGAGTGTAACAGAGTAGCTGCTTATTAGAACTCCAGCATTCCAGCACTGTAACTATGTTAGGTTCCTTTTTATCAGAACGTAAGGATAAGATCATTTTAGCACTACTTGTTCCTTAACAAGTGGTAAGGAATTTTTTTTAATTGATGATCCAAAATATAAACAGCAAGTTTTTAGATTAGATCAGTGTGTTACTGTGAGTACTGAACAGAGAATGCTGGCTGAAATTTTTAGGCTTGTATTCTGAAAAATAAATAATTTGGTACTTCCGCTGCAGTTTCCAGTAGGTTTGGCATTTGTCATGTGTGTTACATCAGTTTTGAAGGAGATATAATTCATTGTTGCCAAGACTCTCAGAACTAGGAAGTTTAAGTGTTTCGATGAACATCTGGTTTTAGCGCATGTCCTTTCTATAACTTAAAAAAAATAACATCTGTCATTTCAGAAGAAATAAAATTATTAAAATTATGTTTATCTTAGATGAAAGTAACCAGTGAAAGCTCCACTTCCACAAGGTATGAAAATTTAAGTAATGGAGAATAAAATAAATAATGTGTTGGAATATTCAGAATTCAATAAATTATCTTTTCCATTCCAAGAGCAATACATCTTATATTCGTATCCTGTAAACAGCCTCAGGGTTTTGAGTTGGCAAAGAAATTTCTCTTTTAGCCTGTAGCCATGTGCTTTCTTGTTTTCTTTCATCCAACAGTTTTATTTATCCCCTTTTGCTCCTGTCTTTTATTTTCTTCTGCATGCTCACACTTTCTGATCCCCTGCCTTGTATTTCATCTTCTCAGCTCTTATCCCAGCAGATTTCTTTTCAAAATACATGCATAGCTCTAAGAAAATGGCTTAGGAAGGAGGATCCCTGGGGAGAAGGCCTCAGGAAATGAAATAGCTCATCTTAAACATAACAATGAGTTGATCACAGGACTGGGATGAATGCAGTTAAGTGTGCTGAGTTTATATTGTTTGTTTCTTGAACAGTGGTAAATAATCATACTTCAAACATGCCTAAAAGTATTTTTTTTAATTAAGCCATATAAGAAAGATAGTTGAATTTTAGGTTAATAAGTTTTTTATTTCACTCAGTAACACAAATCCATTTACTGGTTGTTCAAGCAAGATTCCAACTAACTTTTCAACCCCTAAAAATCTAGTCCTAAGGTATTAAAGCAGCACACATTAACAGAAACGTTATGGATGACAGCTGGGTTGACTGCTGATAGCTAAAGAAAAACAAGTTTTGCTAGGTGGAAAGGTTATTACTGAAAGACTCACACCAGTGCGATGGCAAAAGCAAATAGAGGCTGTGCTTTAGCTGTTGGCACTGCAATGTGCATGACTATGAAATCTGCCTACACAAGCTCATGGTTCCTTTTCACTGCACTTTTTTATTCACACTTTATATGAAAGAGACGTGGTATTTTGCTTTTCTGGAACCACACCAAATAATTTCCAGGTGTTGTTTTTGTCCATTTAGTCACTTTTTCATGTAAGATACAGTGTAAATGAAAAAATGGCACAATATTACACAAATTGTACCAACTCATCTGCACTTAGAAATTCTTAGAAATTTTTAAGATTTAAAAAATACATTCTTTATTTACCAGTCACCTGTAATACAATATTTCAAAGCATAATTTATTTTCTAGAATCTAATGCATAAAAATTAGGGGTTTTGTATTATATACTGTTTTATGCTAGTCTAGAGAGCTGAGTTTTAAACCACTACAGAGCCACCAATAGCCAGATTCTGTAGTACAACTTCAGAGACTTGGATAATGGAGGTTTTTTAGCCTTTAGCCAACACTTTATGGCACAGGCTATAAATTAGGAAGGAATTTGGCTTTTAGTGTGTTCATATTGCATTCTATCAGGACTGTGTGGAAACAAGAGCTATTTCTATTAGCATAGTAATGAAACATTTTTTCCAAAGACAGTGAATGAAATCAACAAACTAATTAGATTTTATGCATAATACTTGATGGTCAACATGAATCAAAAGATGTAGCAAAATCTTCCATTTAACGCAGCCCATGTTCTTGTTTATATTGGACAAAGAAAAGGAACAAGAAGATAGCATAAACACTGTGAGAGTAGTGCTTTTCAGAATGAAATCATCTGCGTCTCACCTTTTCACTTCCATTATACTGAACAGAAAAGGAAAAAAGTAGTTATCAACATAGCATGATATTGGTCACTTAATTCAGGGGTCATGTATACGAGAATAGAGATAGAACAGTCACGTACACCAGCTCTGACATATGTACATTTAGGGAAGGAATGCAATATTTCTTGTCTAATCTTACAAATATACATGCTAGTTTGTTCATGGTCCTTCTTCAAAAGGTAATGAAAAACCTAAAATCTAAAGACTTTTGTTTCCAGTGCTCTAACAGTGTCTTTTGTGTCCTCTGGCATATTTACCGAAACTCAGTTGTCGTGAGACACTGAGGCCGGTGAGGCCAATGGCACTGGTTTAGCAGAATGTGATTTCTAGCCACTTTTGTTCAGGCTGTCAGACCTAGTCCAATAGTAAGAACATGTAGCTAGAGAACATTAATATTCTTGCATCTTTATATAAACCAGTATAAAAGCAGTATTAAATCTTTTCCTAAGACCTATTACACAGTTCTTCTGTATTCATGGATGCCACATTGATTAATTCTGTCCCGTAACATCTCAAATGCATCTCTGGAATTACTGAATAGCATATCTTATTCCTTTCTATAAAATATGTATGAGTATTTCTAGTATAATTTCTTCCTTTTTACATTTATATTCCATTTGTTACCTGTATCCTTCTTCCCCTCTCTGTATATACTACCTTTAATACCTTGTTCTCTGTTTCTCATGTGTTTATCATAACTCAGTTAGAGATATAGATTTTCCTTCCTGCTTGCAAAATTATTGCATAATTTATTATTCAATTATAGGACTTTCAGATAAATCCTATATTTTCAGATAAATCCTATTTTTAACATAATAAAATTTACAAAAATAATGTATAAGAGTTCACTTTATTCTATGAAGAATGAAAAAAGAATTGTTTCATTCATACAAGATAACAAGGAGAGGTTGAAAAGGAAACATTCTTTTAAGAGCAAGATCTCTGATTATGCAGCAGTAGAAAGAAAGGTAATTGAAATTTACTCACTCATATAGAGACTAAATGACTATTTTAATCATATCTCTTTTGCACAGTATTTAAAGTATAAATGGAAATAGCTTTTGACAAATTGCAAGAAACTCAGCAAATATATTAATAGTAATTTATGTGAATCGCGTATAATATAATTTATGCCAAGATTGCTGAAATTTTACCAGATCATCACTCTCTGAAAGTACAGAATCAGATATTGACCTCCCCAAGTTAAAAACTTTAAATACAGCTTATCTGGCATTTTCTTTCTCATTATAAAATAAGCAGCTGCATTAACAGCTTACCAAAGATTCATAATATATTGCTCTTCTACTTTATTCAGCTCTTGAGTAGAAATGATTCCAAAACACAGTCTTAGATGTGAGCAATCTCACACTGTTCATAATTCTGTTGTGTAAACATCCTTTCACCTACATAAACAGATAAAAACCGACACCAAATACTCTCATCTTGTAGGGGATTAAACACTCTGAATTTCAATCTAAGTGTCATACCTTCAGTGTGCTCCTTGATGTAGGTGAATTGACTCAATTACATAAGTATTTTTCTGTTTGTGTGTGCACTTCATATGACTGTCTAAGACTTCCATGACAGAGTCAATATCTACACAGAGGAAAGTGTCACAGCTACAGAAAATATGCTTTATGTACATAATGTTCTATTTAACTTAATATCTAAAATATGACAGATAGTTTTGAAAGCTTCTTAATACAAAATGAAAAGCAAACCAAATATTTATCTGGAAAATAAAATTTGGTTTTTTAACCTTTTTCTTGTATAACTAATACTGTCCCAATTGTATTCCCCTTTAACACTGTAACACTTTGTTTCAATGATAGCATATTAAGTTTGGCATTTCATAGTTTTTACACTATGGGAAACAGGGAATAATCATTCCTATTCATTTTATCTGTGACTTTTTGTCATTCCACAGACCTCTGTCATATGCACTCTTTTATTTTATTATTTATTTATAATTTTATATTTTCAAAACTGAAGAGAACCAAAGTTTCAGTCCCTTCTTGCGCAGAAACTAGTCCCACAGTTCTGATAATCTTCATTTCCCCACATAGACTGTAACTGGTGATTTTTCCCACACCTCAGGTGAACAGTATCACCTTTATAGCCTGTGGGAAAGCCAGCGCATTTCTTCACAGCTTCTGTAAGTTTGTGGCCTTAGTAAAAGAATTCCCTGCAACTACGGATTGTTTATTGGATAGGTTGTATTTGCTGTCATGCATTTTTGGCACCAAAATGTGAAAGATCATGATTTGGGAGACAGAAAGGAAAGAATAGTAGAGGAACTCTCTCAGCATTGGAATTGCTTCCACCTTACCTTTTTTTTTTTCTCTTTATCTGCAGTTAACACTGCCCTATGGCTTGTTACTATGGCTTGCACAGTAATTTTTTTTCCAGGTTACTCTGTCTGGTCTTCAGAGACCAATAATATGTAAGTAAGTAAAAAAGGTTTTTTTCTGTACAGTGTTGTTTTGTTGGTTTTCTGGTTTGTTTGGTTTTTTTTTTTTTTTGGTAGATTTTTTAATGCAGTTGTTGCAAATATTTTGTAAAATGGAGTTTGCAATGTCGTCTGTTCTCCCAGAGGTATTGTGTGAGATGTACCCCTTTAATTTAGGTCAGTACAGATTTAGGTTGGATTGATTAGAAGGAATTGCTAATTAAAGTAAGCAGATTCCACCAGGGATCAGTGTATTTTGAGGACACAAAATGTAATTTTCAAAGAGAGATGACTGCAATCTTAAAAGACTTTCTATTGACTTCTTTTTTTCTCTCCTGCAATCTTCCATCATTTTCACTTCCCCCACCCCAGAGCAACAGCTGAACTAATGAAATAAACCCCTAAATTCTGGGGTGAAAAATTGTTTATTTGACTTTGAAATGCAGTGGCATTACAAAGCTAAAGTAATGCCCATGAGGTATAGTCAGATTATGATTCTTAAACACAAAAAATGTGTTAGATTCCCAATAAAGTTCCAAACATGAATTTTCACTTCTTTTTTGCTCAAAAGTGGGCCCTTCTACATCTGTACTGACTAGAGTGGTGCAATTCTTTGTAGGAATAAAATTACATACCAGGATTATCTCACTATGGATCAAAGTCATTATTCAATATGGCAGATAATATTTAAATATCTCTCACTTACATTTGCTGCCAGTATCTTTAAAACAATTTCTATCAACTTCGCCACTTCAAAAAAAGAACTAACATCCAGTATGGATGGATAAGCAGAGATTTTTCTGAATGGAATTCAGTGCTCTTTCAGTACGAAAGCCTGAAGCAGATAGAGTTAAATAATCAGTTGATTGTAGCTGAAACTGGAACTGTAGACAAAAACATGTCATGGACACGTATTTCATTTGTATTTGGTGTGGCTACGGATGTTTCTCAATATGTTCAATCAAATCGCAGTCTTTCTTGCAAGATCTGGATTTAATATTGAGCGCTGAAAACTCAATGATTTTGTAATGGATTTAGAAAGTGTATTACTTTACTGAACTCAAATGGCTTGAATTGGTGTTATCACCTGCCCTTATTTGCATTATTAACCTTTTTTAAGCTCTAATATTTTATCTGTCTTAAACTTTCAGTGTCATATGTGGATTTTTTTCACAGCTGAAGCTTTCATCTGATTGATAGATTGAATGAAGCAATATTTTCATAAAAGATTGGACTTTCATTGTTTAAAATTGCCCTTGAAAAATTGTTATATAAAATCTTTCAAAAAGTTAAACTCTTTCATTTGAACTGTGGTGGCATCAATTAAGGGGACCATTTCAGACCTTTGTTGTTGTAACAAATGTGTATTGTCCTCTTTGCAAGATAATTCTATGAAAATGAAACAAATTTCCTTGAACAAAAAAATCCAACTTGTTGAAGACCAGATACTGGTGCTTTTTGACTTCCTACTTATAGTCTTTGTATCGGGGCATAAAAATGGTTTGGATTTTATGATTTAAAGGCCTTTAGAAAAAGTACTACCTCTAAAATTTCTACATAATAATATGTATATTAAACTATACTATGTCTTACCTTATTAAGTTTGCTTTGGCCCTATCTTAACCTTTTGATTTGTGGCTCTCACACCTTTGGCTATAGTAGAATTTTCATTAATTTTAAACCAAGTTCTGCATAACTATCCACTTAACTTAAAAATTAAATACGATTGCTATTGTTGATGAAGTTCTTTGTGTAGTTGACCACAAGTTCTGGAAAGTGGCTTAAATTTTTTCCAGATCACGTCTACAATTGTGAAATCGTATGTTTTTATGGTATCTTTCGATAGAATCTATATTCTGAATCTGTGATTTTTCCAGTCACTTTGAAATATAAGGATCACAATCTGCCATCAAACCAAGTTATTGAATTAAGTGACTGTCATTCTCTGTGCTTAACAATCTGTCTTTGGCCCATTTAGGTTAGTGGTATCACAGAAAAGTCCTTGTCTAGGAAGAGACAACATATGCTGCTGTTTGCATTGGGACTCTTTTGTTTGTTCTTTCTTCCAAGAATATTGAAAATATTTTTGCCTCCAACATTTTCTGTGTTATTTTGAAGAACAGGAACAACTCGTGATGATGGTAGCAAGCTCTGAATCATTCAAATTTGTTTCCGGAGCCCTTTTACAAAAATGACACAGGATACTCTAAGGCATTTCCAGGCAGCCTGACACAACTGTGAGCACAAAACTGCCATAAAAAGAAGGGCAATCTGGTAGACAAATTACAACTAAGAAGGTTAGTGCTCCTCTTGCCTTGTGCTTAAAACACTTGCTACCTTGAAATTCACAAAGTTTTTCATTCTCTCATTACACGAGTAGTGTATGTGGCTGTGAGCACTTTTGGCAAAGTTTGTGAGCTTTTTGCTCTGGTGATTTTGTTCAAGGACCTAAAATTCAAGGTAGCGTCAGCCAATGGTCAGTAAGGGCTTTCTGGAAGAAGACTCAAAGTAAAAAGAAAACAGAAGGTTTCCAAGTCTGTACAGACTGAAACAGTCAGAAGGTAGTACAGCGGTGTCAGGAGAGCTCTTTTCATCATGCATTGAGCTTCTATGGATAACATTATGAGGTGTGTTATCGGAGGAGGAGACAAAAGTTAATCTTGAATCTTCCCCTTAAACTGTTGGGTGCTATTCTTAATGCTTTGTTTCTTCCTGGCTAAAATATCAAAATAATTGTCTGGCACCAGATAGGTTTTATGATCAAAGACTTCACTCAGCACTTGCCTCCTGGCATCCTCCTGAAACACTCTTTTCCAGGATGTTTCAGTGAATTTCAGTGAAATGCTCCTGATTATCAGCCTGTTCCCTTTCTCCCTAATCGTGATCCAAAAATCTCTGTACAGTTTAAAGAACAAGTATCAATGTTTTGCCTTGCAGTTGGAGTTCTATATTCTGTGTGTTAATGGCAAACAGAAAAGCTGCTGGAGAAGGGACTCGGTTTCAAATATTTCTGTGAAAGCAAATAAACTTAATCTCCAGTGTATAATTTAGTCATTGTACTCATACTCTCCAGAATCTAAAACTCTGTTCTCATAAATGAATCACCCATGGATTTTCTTATGTACTCTCTAGGCTAGTACCTGCTAGGGGAAAATATACTGTGTCAGCCCTGATAGGCTGAGTGGGGTGAAACTGATGCAGCTCCGTGTCCCAGGTCCCATCAGCAGTGAAATTGAGTATGTATTCCCAGTAGGCACATGCACACAGAGAACACACACACACACAAATATCCATGGTCATCCATACAGATTGATAAAGACAGGCAAGACACACAAAGCATTCACCTGCATAGAGCCAGAACTGATGGCCCCAACCTACCCCCCATCTGGCTAAGCAAGTTTATAAATACACACGTGTACAACATGGATCATTCCAGCAGCCAGGCTCAGACACATGATCTGCTCTACAGTGGCCCGGGATCCCAGACTCTCCACTTGCTGTCAGATGGAGACATACAAGACTCAAGGCCATAACCTGACTTCAGTTCTGTTACAGACTCCTTAGACTCATGGTCACACTCATATATACAATCCCCAAATTGGCTGGGACTCCCCTGATCCCCAGTAGTCAATTCCCCCATAGCTTCACCCTTAGAGACACATACTCTCATCCTCCTTGGTTCCTCAGCCACTTCATCCACCACTTCCAAGGAAGTCTAGCTTGATCTTCACTACAGCTTACATCTAAGATTCTCATATGATCCAGTTGCTGGCAGCCAGACCTCTGAGCCTTGGTCCCAGTCCTGTGGCTGGCACTGAGTTTCACTAGGGTCTCACCAGCCACCACCACCTAGACACATGAATCCCTGACCCATGGTTTGACTGCATTTGCTGGCACCCAGACCCCTGCACGGACAAACAATAGAGAGAGTAACTCTTTCCTCACCCTGAAAGTGTTAGAAAAGAACATAGTATGAAGATAAGATAAATTCCATGCCAAACAGTTGTACTAATCACACTATTTACACAATGTTCATTTTTATTTTCCTAATCCTATTTCCTCTCAAATCACCTGGATTCATCCCTTTCTCTGCTGTTGGTCACTCCCCTGAATATTTCACAAGAAGTCTTGTAAAATCCCCAAATATTCTTCTCCTGGTTCCTGGCTGGTCAACTGCCCACACATATTGGTGCCTGGAGTTGCTTCTGCCCAGGTTCAGGACTTTGGGCTTCTCTTTGTGGAAGTGCAGACAGTTCCTGTCAGCCATTCCTTAATCTGCTCCCAGTTTGCTGCTTCAGACATAAATTTCAAAAATTTACTCTTTTAATGAGAGTAACTGTTCTATATCCCACTATGTATTATTGTGAAGAGAGATCAAGGGTACAATCAGCCTGAAATATCTTGGCACAGGGAAGAGATTGAAAATGTGAGCAGGAACAAAAAGGTGCAAGGCCAGTAGGAACAAGAGATAGCAATTTTTGAGTCAAGCCTGGTCAGTCACATCCATAAGATCTATGGAGTCTGATATGGAGATCAAGCTAAATCCACCCACCTTGTCCTGTGTTTCCTGACTTGCCTAGGAATTACAGATAGAGTGTACATGCATGAGTTTAGAACTATGGGGAGAGCTACATCAATAGTAACGCCATTGTAGCATCATACACTTAGGCACAGTGGCATGTGTGGATTTTAGGTCATTAGCAAACAAGAGGATGTGAATAGGGAAGGACTTTCAGGATTACAGGTACAGAATCACAGAATGGTTAAAGTTTGAAGGGACCACTGTAGCTCATCTGGTCCAACTTCTCTGTCCAAGGCAGGTGGTCCTAGAGACATAATTGCATCCAGACTGCTCTTGAATGCCTCCAGTGAGGGAGCCTCCACACCCTCTCTTGGCAATCTGCTCCAGGGCTCAGTCACCTGCACAGTAAAGAGGCTGTTCCTCACATTCAGGTGGAAGTTCCTGTGCATCAATATCTGCCTGTTGCCTCTTGTATAAAGGAACACACACAAAAAAACCCCAATAAAATAAGGAGGAATAATAAAATATAGGAATACAAAAAAAAAATCCATCAAACAAAAAAACCCCAACAAAACAACAAACCAAACAACAACAAAAAGAGGAAAAAAAACCCCTTAAAGAGTATGCAATGAGATTAAAAAGAAATACTGTTAAATGCTTTGCTTAACTATCAGTCACCAAAATCCATGACAGTTAAGTATGATTTCCACAAGAGCACTCTGGGTGACTAAAACAATTTTTAAAACTGAATATGGGCACCATGATCCTTTAGTTTTTTACTGCAGGAGAACTCATCAGAAATGTAAGTTTATTTGGCGCCAAGTGTGAGTCCTTAATGTTGTCTTTGGGACACAAATTTTCATAGGTAACTGTACATGCAATATATGTACTCCATTTCTTTAATTTGTTTTCTTCAGCTCAGATATAAATTTAAATTTTTATAATCTTTCAGGTGTTTTAAGTGCTTTTTTTGAGTTCTAGTTTACATTTTTTTTGTAAATCCAACTGATCAAGATACCCTTAGAAATCTGTTTCTAGCTGTATAAATCACTTCTGATAATATAGTTCTGTCTAGATCACCGAAATACCTCAAAAAATTTTATCTGAGGTCTTCAGAACAGCCTAAACAAATCAGTGTCTGATAGAATCCTAGATGATTTTTACATGGGAAAACTTAGGTTTGTATTCCATTTATCCACTTGAATAGTTTGGCTCCTTATTTGACCCTATTAACATCACATTGATTACAAATTGTGATGCTATTCTAGAAGTGCATTTTATGGATGAAAAAGGTCATTGCACTAACATAGAATATAAGTATATTTTCATTTATTTTTCTTTAAATGTGAGTATTCCCTCCAGGAGCTGCAAATAAGCATTGATGTGATACTCTATAGCTGTATTTGCAGAGCAAGTTAGTCTATTTGGAAGCCAATTGCTCTGAGTGTTTATTTTCAGGTCTTTACAATAGAACAAGAAGGAAAAAAAGTAAGACTTTGCTATAGCAACATGAAAGAAAAATAGCTCTTTTTTAGTACAAACATTCTGGATAACACTAAAAGTGAATGTATGAGTGTCATACTTGAGGTTCTAATTTTTGACCAGTAAGACATTGGATTTCTGGCTGTGAGGTTTCAGTGAAAGAACTCTCAGGATTTGATTTGAAACCTGGATTTTCTCTGCAACTTTAAACTCTGTACACTGCAAGAGTTTCTTTTAGATTTGTAGCAGTTATCCTAGTACTGATGTCAGCACCCATTATTATAGACAAGAACCCTTTATACTGAAGGTTCCCAGAGCTTCAACCAGCTTTCTATGATATGACTGTTCTATTGACATGCAAACTCTCTTGGGTCTGATATAATCTGATAACTTTCACACGTCACGTGCCTTTGGGGGGAACAAAGAATTTCGTTATCTCTGCTACTTCATTAAAATTGTTACTATCTACATTCACAGTGCTAGATTTAGCCAGCCCTTTTGTGATTAAATATAGCTGTATAAAAAGTAGAAATGAAGGATCAACATAATGTTATACACAGGTAAAAACATACTGCTAGAAAATGTTGAATGCAGATAGATTAAAAAACTATGTAAACATGTAAACATGCTTCTCTGAATATGGCATCCAGTTGTGTGGGTCTGCCTTTTTTCCTGTTGATGGTTCAGGGCATGTGACTTCATGAGCAGACATAGATCAGACCTTACATTCCACCTGATCTATAATTCCTTCTACCTTGGTGGCAAGCACCAAATCTTCTGAGATGTTAGAGCAGGCTACCCACAGCTTCTTTCTATTTCCAGACATCGAGTACGTGGTTTTTACTCTCAAACAGAAGAATCTGTTGCTTGGTCATCCCAATATCTGGCTTTTCCACAGCTTTGAAAAGTCCTGAGGGCTCTGGACAGCTAACTGATCTGTCCTAAAAGATGCCAAGATGCAATTTGGCTCTTGGCTAGTAATGAGACATTCATGCATGAAGGCAGTTTAAAGCACATTCGCTACTGGAACATGTGTGACTGTAAGCCAAGTTTGGCAAAACTAAAATAAAATGAAAGGAACATAAATTTACCACTGTGAGAAATTATAATTGGAACAGCTAAAAGCATTATAGGTAAGTTCAAAATTATGACTCTCAGTAACACTTTTCCTTCTAAGTTATATCTCAAGTTCTGTAATTCAGAAGAAAAGTAGAAAATATTTGTGCCATTCTTTGTGGACGAGATAAAAAATCAAGAGAAGTTCTGGAGAGTACCTAAAACTGCTAACCCCTAAAGATCAAAGGGAAATAAATGTACAGTTCTATATTTTTGCTTTATGTGACCTGCTTCTAAAAGCAATATATTTGCAGAAATACATATAATAAGATGAGATGCCAAACTGGCTTTGGAAAAATTTTGTGTTCATTCTGCCAACATATTCTGGAGCAAAGACTTGAAGCAAAAGAGATCGTTGTTATTGGTGGTTTTTATTATTACTATAGGATTATCTTGTCAAGTAGTTATTTCAATTGTTGCCAGCAGGAGAAAAAAGTGTATTTTGATGTAAAATAATGTTCAAGATCCAGTGTGGTTAAAGCTGATCAAGTTGAAAACAAACAATCTTGTATCAGTTGAAACTTTCTTGATATTGTATTTAAATTTTCTACCCAGACTCAGGTATACTGTTGTTTCCTCTGTTCATAGTAATAGACCATGACAGATTTCACGCATATAGGATGATCTAATCTAATTGTTTACTTCTGTTCTTGAACCAACAGTTAAAGGCACTTCAGGAACAATTTTAATGTCTTTAGCATGTTGTGTATTGCACTGACAGCAAAGTAATGAGTCAGTGTTGAACAACGCAATACTCAGGTGCTTAATGCTGCAAAATACCTATAAATAAATAAAAACATAAATAAATACATAATGTATAAATAAAGTAAATAAGAATAACCGAGTTGCAGTGCCAAGCAAAAGGCTTAAACTGCAGCTGGTCTAGAATCCATATTATGACAATCTTGTATATTATATCCACAGAGAGTTTAAGATATATTTCAATGTATATGTATATACAGAGTTTATATATACCAAAAGGTCTCTCTCATCATCTTCCGTTATAGGTGTTGGCATTTCAGTTCATGTCTAAACCAACACACAAATATTGTTTTCATCATTAATTGATAAAAAAGTTTCAAAAACTAAGCTCAAAAAGCCTTTCTGTAGAGCTGTGCATAATTTTATTCTATCGATTTTTAGCAGGTAAATATGCAGGTTACAAAGTTGTAGTGGTTTTTCTATTCTAACATACCAGTATAGAATTGCAGTGTAATAATCATTTTGGTTGTGCTTTGAGAGTTCAGCATGACCTTATGGGTCACTGAATTCATTTCACTAACTCATCACAAACTACAATGACAGCAAAGTCACCTACTGTGCCACCTTCATCTAAAGTAAATAGCATGGAGAATTTAAACAAGTGTTTCTGCTCCCTTCGATGCTTCAGAAAATCAAGTTGTTATTGCACCTTTTGTGAGTTTTGAGAGTATCTTTGCAATTCAACATTCATATATATTTAGACCATTATTGTAAAGGATGACTACTTTATATGTACCTAAGAAGAGGATAGATTTACCTGGTCACCTACAATTGGATGGTTCGTAAGGCAACATTTCTTCACATCTCATTAATTTAGGGATTTTAGCAAACTGTTCATTGAGAAATAAATGTGAATACAGGTAAAGTGAGTAGCAGAAAAATAAAGGTGTCTTCTTTTCTCCAGCAAGACTCCTATCTTTTTTCCACATGCTTAAAAAAAACCTCTTCTTCAGATTGTATTTTCTTTTGATCTCTATGAAAGCTTACATTTATAGGAAATAAAAATAAAAGTCATGCAGCTGACTATAATGAGTCACAGCATGTCAACACACGCAGCTACATCTTTGCAAATCATTCTTGCTGCTACTCTAATCCTTTACAGCAGAGGTTCAGTTTGAAGGAGTACATCTTACAGCTCTTCTCAGTAAACACAAATGCTAGTTTCAAACCGATAGCTGGCCCAGTGTGTCTTTGTCTTTACCTTTGCTTTGTGAATATTGAATGAAGACACTAAATTTTTTCAGAATGTACTGCTGATTTAGGACACTTCATCTTTTGGATGCCCTAGATACGATTTTCCAAAGGATTGTAGCTTTAGGCTTTTACTGATCTACCTTAAATTCCTTATATTCAGAATTTCAAAGAATTTACCCCAAAACTAAGACTTTAAATTCTTTCTTTTCCAGTGTGTTCATTTGCACTTTACAGACACAGACTGCTGGAAGGCATGCTGTCTTATCAGACAGGCACAACGTTTTTCTCCTTATTCATCAATGCTGCATTTACTTTAGGTAAGAGAAGATAACAGCAATGAGCACTAATTTTTTGTGTGCCTCTGGGGCTGCACTGGACTGCTGAAAACAAGAGATAAGATCACTGGCTTCACTCAGCAACTACATTTACTTTAGATATATGTGTAAGAGACTCAGGAGAGAGGAAACTATTTACATTCTGGCATCTTAATGTATTTTCATCCTTTTGTCACCTTCTTTCTCCTTGCTTCTGTAATGATTTCTTTTCCTCCTGTTAAAATCTGCATGATATATAACAGCTTCAGTGGCATGACTAATCCATGTTTATACAGTACTGAAGGGACTATAGCAATGTCTTTGAGGTGAGTGGACTTTTTGTCTGTACATTGAAACACCACATCAGAGGGGAATTTACCTCACATACTTTGCCTGGCAACAGTCTCTAATTAATGCCCCCTTCACCTCTCGCCCCCAGCCTAAAACTCTCTCAAATATACATCTTCCCCATGCATGAATGCTTTCACAGGGCTTTTGGTTTCACTCAACTCTATTGAAAAGTTAGCTATCACAAAATCATTTAATAGCCCTTTTATGTGCCATTCTTTCCACCTGCTAATTTATGGTTCTTTCTTATGCATGTCTGCATTCTTGTAACTATCCTTTGGAGACAGCTTCTTGCCTTGAATGAAGAGATTTTGTATTGCTCTTTTCTCTCTCTCTCTCTCTCTCTGAATGTGTGTGGGAAGTAAGCCCCTCACTCGAGAGGATTCATGTGCCTTTATCAAGGACATCTGACATAAATTGAAAATATAACTTACCAGTTGTATTTTTTCTTGACACACTTACCAACCGTCTTAGTCAGCAGCAGTTTGTAAGTACTTAGTGTTCAGAATGTACCCTTTTCTATTCTAGAATAAGTTTAGAACAAACACCTAATTTATAATTCTATTGTATCACAACATTCCCCTGGCTTTATGCCCAGTTACATGGGAATGCTTAACCCATTTATTCCAATTGCATTATATCTAAAATTTGGCAGACTTGGTTGTTTTTCACTTCTATACATATATTACATCATAGGAATGTTTATGTTTTCTCTCACTTTCTAAGCCTTTCTCCTTTTTCCAAATCCAGTAGCCACAAAAAGCATGCTGGTTGTCTACATTAATTTAGGTTTTGAGGTAAATGACTCTTCTACTTTATTCTGACAGTGTTGGGCTACTGGAAGACTGGTTCTTAATTAATTTGTCCACATTAAAAGATGGTACTTGCAGGGGAAAGTTTTAAATAATTATTTGTAGCAGAGTCTACACTGGATTCATGTAATGAAAACACAATAAAAAATAAAAATAATAATAAAAAAGCAATATCCCTTTTGAGAATAACAAGTAGTAAAAGAATAATTCTGTAGCATTTGATGTTTTAATGATTAGATATGTCATGGAATAGTGAATAATACTGGGGTTCACCAGCTGCTTAATGTTTGTCTTGAAACTGCTTATTCTTACTGTGATTAAATAAATAAAGAAAAAAAAGTTCATTTATTTATTACTGGAGCATGCTAGAAAGCAAAATTCATCTAAGGAAGGCTTAACTAGTTTCTGTAGTAAATCAATCTACATTATCTCTATAGGGAGGTCTTGTGGAATTAGAAGAATATTAGGATTCTATTGTGATTTGATTTAATACATTCTTATAGCAAAATAATTTTGTAAATCTGTGAACACAAGAGACATTTACAGTTGTAAGGACATTCTATATTTTTCCTCAAATCATGTAAGTGTTCAGATCTCAGTTTCAACCTCCCTGCTCAAACAGGGTCATCCTAGAGCACATGGCACAGGATTGTGTCCCAATGCCTATTGAACATCTCTGGTGAGCCAGACTCCACAAACTCCCAGGGGCAACCAATTGCAGCGCTCAGTCACTCACACATTCAGGTGGAACTTCCTGTGCATCAGTTTCTGTTGTATTTTGTTGGCCTGGCTCTGTCCTCTTGACACCCACCCTTTTTGATTCTTACATGCACTGATGAGGTCCCCTCAGTCATCCCTTTGTGATGCTGAACAGGCCCAGCTCCTCCAGCCTTTCCTTATAAGAGAGATTCTCCAGACCACTGATGAACTTAGTAGCCCTCCACTGGATCTGCTCCAGAAGCTCTGTGTCTCTCTTGTGCTGAGGAGCCCAGAAATGAATCAACACTTCTGTGTTTTGAGATTCATCATTGAGAAGATGCATAGGTTTTCAAATATTCATATTTTTTTAACAGGGAAAGTGGTTTTGTGGAAAAATATTCACATATAGATCTATTAATTATTCTTGACTTATTTTTTAAAATGTCACTATTTGTTTTGTCTTTGCAAACCATAAATATACATTATCCAAAACAAGAGCAAAGCTTAGGGTATTCATAATTGTTTGTAGCTTTTTGGAGGTCTTTGGGACCAGGAAGAAATCCCAAAAGTGATATCAAACACTGGAAAACATTTTAAACTTTTGGGCAGTTATCAAAGCTCTATGGTAAAATGGATTTGACTTCAACATTCCATTTGCTACCAAGTCGTTTAAGTGAAACATTTACAGTTGTCAGAATTCCTAATAAAATTAATATTTAATTTTAAATAAATGCATGTAAGAAAGGAACAGAGAACTGTATTTCTGCTTATGTTAGCTAATCAGAATTTCTAGTTTCTATATCTTTATATCTGCAGATGTATCAATTTAAATTAACATTTATTGGGAGAGGTTTTACTTTATCATTATTTCTCATTTTATAAATAGATACAAGCTACTGTGCCAGAGTACTAGTGCTATCCAACCAGATCTTCATCTATTCCAAACCCATTTTTATTATAGCAAGGTGCAAGTCAAAGGACATAATCCATGTATTAAACATTTGTGCTAGCATAATACTGCAAGGTAAATTGTTATTGATTCATACAAAGGGTAAAGTTGAAAGGATTTACATTTAAATTAAAAAAAAGGGCTGCTGGAAATCAATAATAACAACCAAGGGATTTACCTTTGGAAATATCCTGGCATTAAAAAAAATTATTCAGATTTACAGTTGTTGCCCTTTAGGTATACAGAGCAACCAAGGACAAAATTGATTTTTTTTTTTCACATTCCTGTTTCTATTAAATAAACTCAGATAATACTTGATCATTAGGTATAGTTATCTTAGAATATTTCACATATGCAATATATGCTAAAGTGTATGATTGCATATCTTCATCTGTCTCTGAAGTTCACTAATGCTGAACAATTTCAGAATTGTCACTAATGGAATCCATATCTCACATTTTTGTTGGTAGGAGGGCAATTTTATGTTGTGCCCAATTATTTTGTTAAAAAATGCTCCAGTGATTATTCGCTGGAGTGAATAGTTCACCAGGTAATGAAATTGAAAATGTGGCTATGCACAACTCTACTTTAGAAAGTATCTACCTCAGACTAGAATCTATCTACCTGGACTCATTTTCCCACCTGATTTCTTTTCTATATGTGAATTATTTTGTGCATGATTAAAACGTCTCTCATATCCTGTGGATACAGTACAAAGCACAGTAGTAAGAGACAATTACCAGAGGCTACAGTACTGACAAGGCACAGAAGGCCAGAATGGAATTTGTGAATACCTTCTGAAAATGAACAGAGAAACCTTTAGGTATTGATTTAAAAATGTGTTTATTAACAGTAATATAATGTAAAGATGCAAATCTCTACTAGTAGAAATTCATTAAACAAAGAGCTGTGTACCTCACTACCTTTTCCTCCTCAAATTTTAACCATAAATTGAAGAAATACGATTTTTGGTTTGTTGAGATGATAAAAGTCCAGATTAGAGATTCATGCCTTCATATGGCTCCTGGAGCCAATGTGATTCTTGCATTCTTCTCAGAAACTATAGAAGGAAAATAATTTCTAGACCTTAACAATGTCTCCCTCTCTGTC
This sequence comes from Cyanoderma ruficeps, assembly GCA_008694505.1. Taxonomy (NCBI): domain Eukaryota; kingdom Metazoa; phylum Chordata; class Aves; order Passeriformes; family Timaliidae; genus Cyanoderma; species Cyanoderma ruficeps. The sequence goes on along the minus strand of VZDJ01007753.1, from coordinate 23,709,359 downwards.
TCTATTTCCACCTCCCAAGTCCCTGAAGGTAGATAATTTTACTTTAGACTCTTCTTTCCCCAGTATAGTCTTAAGAACTTTTGATCACATAAGTCAACATTTATTATGGAAGAATACCAAGAAATTTTTTAAGTCTTGTTTTGAGTCTATACAGTGATCCTACAGAATGCCCTTGTGACTAAAGTCTGATTGGGTTTAAGAAAGTGTCAGGTATCATGTCTCCAACAAGCCAAAAGTATTGTCATGGAATATAAATTTATTTTAACCCTATAAGTGTTTTTATTCTAGACATTTATATTATTTGCTCCTCAATATCTCAGTTTGCAACCTACATTTTCAAAGATTGGCATTGTGCAATCTTGTACATTAATATTTGCAAAGACTTCAGCTATGGTATTTTTGGAGGCTTTAGAATAATTTGTTTCACAGATAGGCAGATGAACCATAGGAGTTAAGTGTCTGTAAATTTCTTAGCCTGTTAAGAGATGAAGTTGAAAGCTCAGTTTTGAACACACTTGGAAAAATGACCTGGTCCTCCTAGAATGATGTTTTTGCATAAATGAATTCTGTTTCAGAAAGACTAAATTATCTATCTAGAAAAGAATTCCTGAGAGAAATAGAAGAATGGCACACTTCAGGAGGTTGGATAGCTGGAGAGAGAACTGTGAATATGTATGAGAAGAGGGACAACAAGTACAACAAGTACAGGAATTAAACCCAGCAATGTTATGTAATTATCTGAATAGTTTGACCTGAACATGAGAGTAGAGGCTTTGCTAGAGTCTCTATTTTTTCAGGTTGTTTTCATCTCTCAATTACAAAGTGCATTTTCTGTATCAGAAATTCTTGTCCTTTTTCTTTTTCTTTTTTTCTGCCTCTATTTGCAGTTGAGTCGTTATTTCAATGTGTATATGCATTGTGTCATAAAAAACTGTTCCCACTAGGTCTAATCAAACTCTGGTGTGAGTACCGGAAGCAAAGCAAAAGAAATCTGCAGTTAATGTGAGATTTCTTCCCTAATGTACAATGTATATTGTATCTTGAGTATAAATTTCCAAATAAAATACGTGCATAAACTGGGATGTTGTGTCCCTGATGATTTCTCTGCAAATCTGATAATAAGGATGTCATCAGTTTCTCAGTGGCTGATTTAGTAACTACTATCAACTGCCAAAAAGGTATGGCTAAATGGAATAAAATCTTGTATTACAGCAGTTATTCTCTTCTGGGTTCTTTAAAAATAAAAATTTAAAAAAAAACAACAAAAACTTTAATTATCCTCATTTTAAACTGGGACACAGAATATCTTGTTTGGCAGCATTGACAGTTGAGGTCGGATGACTCTTGCTGTACCATATGAAAAAAAAATTACTACTCATCAAGGACTACTTTGTTCTTGTCTATATACGACCATGTCTCCAGCAGCCATCACAAGGGAAGGAGTGCCCATATTTCAGTTGCACTCTACTGAGCTAAAGCACTTCACCCTTTATTCATTAAGAATATACTAGAATATTTTTACTGTGTGGTTATAACACCTAGTTTGCTGAAGAGATCACAGATCACAGAATATTCTGAGTTGAAAGGGACCCACAAGGGTCATGAAGTCCAACTCTTGAGAGAATGGCACATACATGGATTGAACTCACAGCCTTGTTGTCATTAGCACCCTGCTCTAACCAACTGAGCTAACTTCTAGTGAGAGGAAATGAAGATAGTGGAAGGAAGCATCCAATTTTTCCACAGAGTGATACCTGGAATTTTTCCTGAACTGCCCATCAATATCCTACATTGCTTTGTTTTGGAAAGGGATGTGAATCCCCTACTACATTGTCCAGTGTAGCATACTTTCTCAGTTATTTAAACAGAGTGTAATACAGCATTAAACTGGTCTCCCCTATTAGAAAAACACTTTAGGCAGTCTGAGGCAGAATTTGACCGTCTATTTTTGAAGTTCCTCTTTGTTGCAAACCTTTCCCATGGGGAAGATACCTCTGTGTCTGAGGTTTGTTCTGATATTTACCCTGAAAGACACTCTTTCACCTGAAGTTCTGAGTATAAAAACTTCATTACCACCAGGAACTAGATAAAACTCCAATTAATTCTAAATTTTTATACGTACCTACATTTTACCTTTCCTCTATATTGCCCTTTGTGTATTAGTGTCTTTAGCAGTCTTTAGAACTAACTTATTTGAGGAACAAATTATCTGGATATACTTTTAGAGTATGTCTACTATATTAAATTTTATTTTAGCTACACAGTATCAACAAATGGTAGTCAACATCACAATAATAAATAAAATAAAGAAGTGGACTTTGTGAAACAAGCTATTGGGTTTCATCAGAGGCTTGAATATGATCTTAATCAGCATGGCTTTAATATCATTAACAGTTTTGCCTATGCTTTAGCTAGTGTTCATGCAGATGAGAACAATTATCAATATCCATTTGTCCAGGGAATGCAGTGCATATGGTATCTTAGAACCTTAAAATAAAGCAGGTATGGTTTCTAAAACGTGATTCCAACCACTATAGTGTCCAATACCATAAGTAGGATAAGGGATTTGCTCGCCTTGCTTTGCCTTGTAGTGAAAGACAGGCCCGCATTAAAACCTTGATCTGGATATCTCCTTTTGTAAAAATACTGTGTATGGAATCTTGATCTTCTCTTGTCTGTATTAATGCTAGACCTACTTAATTTCAGATGTTGTGGGGATTTGGCTACGTTACATCTATGCATATTTTGCTTTGTATTGCATATACAGACACTGAAATGAAAGTAGTGGTGTTGATAGATACAGTTACAGCACACCTATGTCATCTAAGTACATATATATGTATGACAATCCTCACAAATGATAACATTTTCGTAGCTGACTTCTAAAACCTGGCTTTAAGAACTTTGAAAAAACTTTGTTCACTTGATGAAAGCAGATGGAAGAGTACCATATGAATAGAGAGAGTTGGCAATTTTCAAGAATGTATAAACTTCAGTAGTTTACATTTGGAATCACAGATTGAAACTGCATCAAAACTGTTACCTACTTTTTTTACCGCAATCTCTTTTCTGTGTTGTAGTTATGCCCTTTTTAGTGGAAATAGGGAAAATTTGTACAAAGAGGAACCCAAACACTATAGAATAAAAAAGTGTGATGTTCTCTAGAGAAGTGTGATGCTTAAAAGGGAGCTCATATAAGGATGCTGCTGAGTGACTACCAGGACTCAGAAAGTCCACTAATTATTACTCACTTCTGTTGTTTCTGGGAGCCAGTGATGCGGCCATGAGCAGTCCAAGCAACACCAAGAAGGATTAAAAATCCCTAGGAGAGGCAATAAAGGCCTCTGGGATACATCTAGTTTTTTCTTCAATCCTCCTAATCAAGGGAAGGGTTTTGAAGGGGCCAGTTGAATCTGAAGAATCAACAAATGACTACAGGACTGGTGCCACAGTCAGGGGTTCGGCTTCCTAGATTGTGGAACTCACTTTGAGAGACCTGGTCTACTGGGAACTGATGGAGTCCACCTGTCAGAGAAGGGAGAGGGCATTTTTTTTTTTTTCTTAAGCTTGCAAAGCTGGTGATGGAGACTTCAAACTAAAACAAATAGGGGAGGGGAATCTCAATCCATCCCACTTCTACCAGTTTGATCAAGGCATGACTAGTGAGGGATTACAAGTCAGCAGGAGAATACCTGAAGTTCAAAAAAAAAAGGAATTCCAGCTTCTCTAGCCAGTAAGTCAAAATCATCAAGGGCTCTAGAAAGTAGAGTAGAAAACTGTATTCTGCCCTTTGAGGCCACATCTGGACTACTGTGTTGAGTTCTGGGCCCTAAGGTTCCAGGGAGACAAGGAACTACCAGAAACACTTAAGAAGAGGACTGTGAAGATCTGGAACTTCTGTATTATGAAGAAGAGAGCTGGGAGAGCAGAGCTTGTTTAGCCTGGAAAAAGATGACTCGGGATTTTATCAATGCATAAAGTTATCTTAAGGGTGGATGTCAAGACGATGGGGCCAGGCTCTCTACGGTGGTCCTAAGCAACAGGATAAGGAGCAAAGGGCACAGACTGGAACACAGGAGGTTCCATCTAAATATGAAGAAAATTTGAAGAAAATGAAGCACTAGAACAGACTGCCCAAAGAGGTTTAGGAGTCTCCTTCTCTGGAAATACTCAAATCCTGTCTGAATGTGACCCTGTGCAATCTGCTGTGGGAGAACCTGTTGTAGCAGGGGGGTTGAACTAGATGGTCTCCAGAACTCTCTGCCAACATCAGCCCCTCTGTGATTCTGTGACCCTTCTTGAGAATAAGTATGTTGGTTTAATAGAAACTTCCCACGCACAGAGGTTGATTGAGTTGAGTGCAGAGCCAAACCTTACGTGTAAAGAAAAATTATATGAAAAAAGCTTTGCAAAATCTCTTCTAAGAGAGGAAAAAACAAAAATCAAAACAAATAAACAAAACCCCAAAACCCCAAACCAAAAACAGCAAAAACCCCAACAAACAACAACAACAACAATCCAAACAAACAAAAAACGCCACAAAACAAAGCAAAAACCAAAACCACAAGAACACCCCTCAACTGTAAACTGTATTCTGTCTATAGTCAGACAAGTGAATGTTAAACATCTGATTTAGGAATCTCATCATGAGTTTCCTTTTTGCTTTTGAGAGTTATGGGAGATTGGGAGATTTCAGAAATGACATAGAACTGAGAACAAAGCTGAAGGAAATTATCATAGAAAGTTTTTCAGGATAACACATTCACAATTCCTTCAACACGTGCTGTGCAGAGCCTGTCTGTGCAACTGAGAGTGATCTTAAGAACAAGTAGACTAAAAATCTAGTTAAGTAAATCCATATATAATCTAAATGTGTATGTACATTGAAGTGAAGATTTAGTTCTGATATCATATATACAAGGCAATTCTGAACTAAGCAGGTTATGAAAACTACAGTTAGCTTTCAGCAGTGTAGAGCTCAGAGACAAGTCTGTACAGAATGAATGTTGAAGTAAAGCAAAGTAAAAGTAAAGAAGGTATCCTCCGGAACATGATGAGGTTGGTAGGAGCTTATCCTACACAGATAATAGAAGATTTTTCACTTTTTTTGCTTAAACTTTCATTCCTTAGTCAATTAAAGGAGTTCAAATAGATCTACGATAAAAAGATAGAAAATAAAGTTTGGAAAGTTTAATTTTTTTTAAATAAGTCTTATGTAGAATTTCATCCTATAAAAAATATCTCCTTTAATCTATTGCTTTTATATCAAACCTCATCTGAAATCTTTCTCTAAGCTCTTTAACTAAATTTAACTGAAAACATAGCACATTTATTTTACATTTCCTTTTCAAACTGTGGATTTGAGATAGTGGACTTACACACAAAGAACAAATGTAAGATAATAAATTCATCCCTGATGTAGTGTCACTGATTTCAGAAGTAATTCTGGCCCAGTTATTTTAAAACATATTTTTCAAAGATTTCATTATCTTATAGTAATTTTTAATTTCACTAGGGAAACAAGACATGCAAAAGAATGAGGAAAAGAAATCAAAAATAATTAAAAGTACATGTAATAGTAATTTCTTCTGTACCCAAAGAGAGTTTAAAACCTACTGTTTAGCTTTCTACAGAAAAAGAAAAAGGAAAATGCAATCAAGTGAATAATACATCAAAAGCTAAGGAATAAAAGATTTATCATACTTTTTTCTATCCTTTCTAAAATACTAATTCATGTCATCAGTAGATTGGAGTATTTATCTGACAGAGGTGAAATATATTGCATTTATATGAATCACTTCATGGAATTCACTGATACTGTCGGAAAAACACGTAAGGTTATTCAGGAAAGTCCGTACATATTCTTCTATGGAAAATAAAAATTAATATCAAGCCCAGAACCAATTCAATTGTTATCATTATGTCATGCTAGTTTGTCCCTCTGTGACTTGCAAAGACATTACTCAGGATTCAAATATATCAAGGTCTTAAACCAATTAGGATTAGACAGTGGGAGCTGTTGCTCTGTGTGTAGTGGGACAATGTAGGTTTTCTTTTCTTAGATGTTTCAGAAAACCTGCTTTAAAAAGTTTCTTAACAATGCTTAGGCTTTATAGCTGCTCGAGAAAAACTGGAGAAACATTAGGAAAAATGTATTACACGTTGACTTTTCCTGCATATGAAGAAAGGTCCCTTGGAGGGCTTTTCATACAATTGGGAACTACAGTCACATGCTGTTATTACAAATTATGTGTTTGGGCATAAAGTGATCAGTAGCTAAAACCAGGAAAAAATATCTTTGCTAAATCAGGGATGAGGGGTGAGTGAGGTGGGGAGAATATGAAAAATATGGATTATGCAATTTTTTCACTTGATTTATTTTTATTTGATTTGTTGTTAGAAGTCAGTCCCAGTTCCTAGCCCACCTTTGGCAATTTAATATTAGATTAGAGTTCATAAATGTCAAGCTGTCTCTTCACGTCAGCTTGCTGCAGTATGACTGTATATGCAGGCACTGCTTTCTTTGTTCACCGTGGTCATAAAAAACATTTCTGCAGTAGCTGAAGGATTTATGTATGCCCCACTCTGTCCTTTCTTTCTTTTATTTTTCTTGCAGTATCATGTTACCTGTAATTCATTAATGTGCAGAACCTCTGCAAAATATATGTTTTAACAATCATCTGCTTCTACAATCTGAGACTGACTTTGCTGCAGTGTGCTAGTGTGCAGAAGAGGGAACTGTCAGCAGCAGCTGATTTATAAGAGTGATTTACCTTCTGGAGAGTGTAATTATGTTCATAGTTAAGAATTAATCAGGTGGGAGAATTATAGAATAATCACACTCTTGACTTTGGAAGGACAAACTAAATGGAGATTGTTACACCGAGTCATCTCAGCAGATGGTGATCTCTTTACTCTTTAACAGCTGGAAGACCAGGTTTCTAGGATAGGTGTCTTTATTTTTAAAAAGAGAGAAAATGAACAATCTTGCAGTGGTTACCTATCAGCTCACATTGGTGACAACACATGAGAAAGGTGCAGCAAGAAAAAATACATAATCAATCATGAAATTAATTTAAACTAGATAAAATTGGGTTTTTTTAATTTTTCCACTACGACATTGTGTATAGTTCTGTGAATATAAAAAAGGGTTCTCTCTCTCTCTGCTGACTAAAAGACTTTTCTCTCTCTTCTTAATAATGAGTGTGATGTCTTTTACATTTCAACATGGTATGTGTCTTTTAACAGCTATATTTTATTGAAGTTTATGTCAGTTGGATCTTCCTTTGAAGATGCCATACTGTCTAAAAGTCCAAAGGCTATGAGATAAAATTTTCCAGATAGTTTATTGAGATTCTACAGGATTTTTAATGGAAGCATATTTTACTTTTCATTCTGTCTGGTCTCACCCAGATTTTACCCTTATAGGTAAAATCTTAGCTGAGGCACTGCCAATCAGATATGACATGTGCAATCACGCTCAGCATGCAGGGGATATTGACTTTGTGAGGCACGTTGTGTGGTGAAAACTCTCCCTTAGTTCCAATGAACCTTGATTAAATTTTGTGACGTTCACCACCTCTAATGGAGGGGAGGTGATCATTTTGCTTATCACTGGAGAGGCCAGAATATTTCAGGAAGCATGTTGTCAAACAAGTATTAGTTATTACTATTATAAAAATGTCCCATGTTCACCACATAATATTTATTTATACCTGATACATCAAGGCACAATCTCCTTTACTAGCCTAATATGGTCATGAGCAAACTAACAGTAGAGAAAAAGAGTTATGAGCAAATTTTACCAGAATTTCCTCCATTTTAAGCAACCTCAGCTCCTTGTATAGTGATGATGTGTAGTCCTTAGCAGTCAAAGTCATGGTGTGCCCTTTCTTTCAAAAATAATATGAGATAGTGAGCTTTTTAGGAGAACACACTCCTGGTTTTTTGCACACCCAATGAGCTTTCAAATGTGCCTTTTTCCAGAGCAGCCATTGGAACCACTGCAACATCAATGATAAACACTTCATCTTTGCCAAAGGAAAATGTTTTATGATAAAAAGCTGCAAAAGTTCCAGCATTCAGGCAGGAGAGAGAAAAGATCTAAAAATTCAGTGCATTGTTTTCATGTGAGCAGAATCTGACAGCAAAGGTGAAAACTCACTTTCTAAATCAAACATGCTGTATTGTGTGGGATGAGTTCCATTTGGCTTTCCTGCCTCATTATGCCTCCTTATCCCTACAGCACAGAGATTTTTTTAACAGTGTCTGAAAAGTCACCTTGGGAGTTGACAAATTATCCTTCCTGTTATGTCATGTTCTCAAGGAGACTATGCAATGGCATTAATTTTAGTATGAAAAAAAGATCATAATGTCCACATTGGCAAATAAATGGTCCAGTATTTATTTACACATCCCCCAAGTGCTTCTCAAAGGAACCATTCAAGACAAAATTCTGTCTGTCCCAAAGGAGACAAAGATGTTTTGTGCCCCATTTGCACAATGAGGTATCTGTGTATTAAGGCAGCAGTCTGCATATCATTATGCATAATTATAACTATAATTACAGCCCTTCATTTCCCTGTCTCTATGAGTTGCCACCTGTGATAATCTGGATGATATTTAGCATAAATATAGTCATTTTTAAGTGTATATTTTATCTGAAAAACAAAACTGTACAGAACCCAATGCCTACACAGTGTTTTTTCTTTTCCAAGTCTTTGTAAGCTTTCTTCAGAGTTCTATGATTTGTACATGCACTAGTTTATATACATTCAAAGTGGAAAATGTCAATATTAATTCCAAGAATATCAGACTTCAGAGTTTTGGGGCCTACAAAACTCTCCAAAAAAAGGTGTGGCTAAGTCATCAATATGTGAAGAATAACAGTAATTTCAGCCTTACAGACAGTATTTTTTATGCTGTTTAGCACGTCCATCTACCTTCAGGTTTCCTTCTACAACACAAGTATGCATTGTGTTTGTATTTCTGATGACCCAAACTGACAGCTCTTTTACTTTGTGAACAAGTTCCTCCAACTTACCCATACAAGCTACTAAGCATTCAGCTATAGATATAGATCCAATCTCATTCAACATTAGTCCATAAATTAGCAAGTGTTCCTCCTCACATAAACTATGCAGTGCATGTCCACAGATAGGTCCTGTGAATTAATTTGATCTTAAATCTACTTTCTTCCTAGTTCTAAGAAAAAAAACCTCTGTCCTCCTGCAGCAGCAGTGGCTCATGGCCTCTCATATGGCTTGCCCTGTGTCTCCACCAATAAGAAAATCAGCACTGACATGTAGAAACCCCTAAACCCCTAGTTTTGGGAACAAGGCCAAAGTCTTTTGCACACCTATTTGGGCAGCAATATGTTATTTGGAGAAAAATTCTATGAACATATAGGCTTTAAAGAGTATCCCAGATTTCATGACTGATAACTGTTGCCTACCTGCATCAACTTAAGATTTCAGACATTGTAACTGTGAAAGAAGATCCACTAGAACACATTAGGGTTGGAATTACTGACTAACAGTTTGGCTTTAACTTATATTTTTATGTTAAGTTCTATACGCTCTTTAGAAATAAGAATTTATAATTTTTGTGTTGAATTTAGAGGATTTTTTGCATAATATTGAAGATTGGTAATGATACTGAAAGCTTGGGGCAGAGCATTTTCAGCTTTTAAATATTTCTGATTCTTCTTTACCTCATGATAATTGTAATAATCAATACTTGGTACATGCTCACTGCTTTAATGCTGTACAAAGAGTAGTCAATGAATCTTCCCAACTTTCTATTTAGAAATTTAAATTCAAATTTTAAAAATCAAGGAATCATTTGCATTTGAGCGATATTATTACACATTTTCAGCATTGTGCATACTACTATAGGACATTTCACTTAAAGCAATGGGAGCTGGAAACATCCCTTTCCAACTCAGGAAAGCCCTACTGTGTGACAAAAAAAGAAGGAAAGGTGTAAAAGTTGTGTAGGTGAAGTGGCTGGACCTACTAAAAAGGGATCACACAGGGTTTTCCGCATCTGGAAAAGTCTGTGAGTAACATTTATTCCTATCAGATTCTTCCTTTCTTACAATATATAACTATAGAAGAAAGCCAACATAAAGCTAATAATATTTGCTTTGTTCTCACAGCATTCTCACAGTGCAAATAAATAGGAAAGAAGAGAGGTAAGACGTATGAGTTGTTAGACAAAGACAGCTCTAAAAAAATTCAGCAGCTGCATTGAAAGCAGTCCATTTTATGCTCTAAAACATTTCTCTTTTCCTTCCACTATGTAAAACCCACTGGATGGTCCTGTTTCTTTTTTTATGTAGGTATGACACCCATATAGTGCTATCTCTACGGTTTTAAATTTCCCATTTCAAATAGCTTTATTAATCTCTCAGCTGGTCACCTACAGATGCTAACTGTGCTCGCTAAAACAGCTCTTCTGGACACTTCAAAGTCACTTTTTACTCCACCATTATTTCTAAACAAAAACAAAAAGGGGAGTGGGGAGAAAAAAGAAAGGTTGTGTATCTCCAGCTTTAGTAAATACCTCAAGAAAGTAGTGAAACGTTTTTAAAGGCTATTTTTTTAAATTTCTAGAATAAAAAGATCTGAAACGAGACAAACTGAGACAAACTGTCTCATTCCCAAGGAGGAAGTCCACCAGAAAATCAGCATAAAAATATAGTCCTTTAAAGAACTATCCACCTGATTACATGCTGAACATAAGATGTGCTTTATTTTTCACAGTTCTTTTCTAGGGACATGACTAATTTTTTGGAATTTCAAACTTAGACTCTTGTCAAGTGCCTTTCCTTGCTATTTCAGCAGTGCTGTGGTGTTATCTGTGTTTTGTTTGTTTTCCAAGATAGTTTAATGGTCCGAACTTGTGTCAGAATGATGATGTTTGATAGATTATTCAGACTCCTTATCCAAGCCAAGAAGTAGTGCACCTGTGTCTACTTAAACTGGCCTGTCATTCTGTAAGTGGACAGACTTGAAAAAGTAACAAATTGACATGGCAGTGGAGTGCTAAGTGCTCATTGCTGTGCATGGCTTATGTGAGGCTTTCTTTAAGTCCTGAATTCTGAAATAATTGATCAGACATGGTTTTTTCTGTCATTAGGGAAACAGACCACTCAGCTTCTACCCATGGGAAGAGATAAATTTTAATAATAAATTAATTTATGCATCAGAATTTGACAAAATCATTTGGCTAGAAATCACAAGAAATATCCATTATTTAAGGCAGCAGAGAACTGCAATCACTGTGCTGGGGTTGCTCCCACTGAAGGCAGAGTAAAGTTTCTGTACTAAAAAAACTTTGCATTTCTTTTTGTTCTGCAAAATACATGGTGAAATTAACTTATATCCGTTTCATATTGTTATGACCTTGCTGATGAAAGGCCCTGTGAATATCACAAAGAATCGTGGAGCATACAGGTAGTGGCTAGCATTCTGTTAGTGTATGTTTCTCATAACATAATATGAAGCAGTTTGGGATAGGTTGTACTTTGTCCAACATACATTACTAAGTTCCAGCCTTATCTGTGTGTGTTATAAAGTCTCAGTGGCATAATATTTAATATAGAGGACAGTCATAAAAACCTAAAAGTCATAGATAGTCCTGGCGCAGTCTTCCATCTTCAGGCAGCTTTATAACAGTACCAGAAACTGAGGTAAATAACACATGGCATTGCCCATCTATTTAGCTTCAATTTGTTTAATAAACCATAAAATCTTTACTGTAATCATATTTCTTACTAGTCTAGACATAAGTTGCTGCTAGATTCACGACAAAACATACAAAGTAGACTTAGAACACGGCACAATTTGTAATTCATATGATTATGACAATGTTCCCTGTTTGAAATTTATTTAACACATTAGTCCAAATCAAAAAGGAACTTGAACATGACCTCAAGTTTCTTAGGAGCTGGCTTCAATCCTACCTACCCATTTAGACTGGTCTACAGGAAGGGGTGAGAAAATAAGGGGAGGTGCACTAAAAGCTTACTGGGAAACTTTGCTGACAGGTCTTTAAGCTACTCCCATACATAGGGCAGTCCATTTGTTTCAGAAGTACACCAGCAGGACAGAAATTTTATTAACTGGTCTTGACGCTACAGGATATTTTTCTTTTATCTCTATTGGTTCTTCTACCCATTTCTTCTTAGGCATTACCTGTAGCAACTGAAATTTAATATACTGTGTAGACTTTGCTACACAAACATAATTACCTTTGGAATTTGTTTTATTTCTCAGGGACGAGAAATAATGAGTGAAAAATATATTTTTATACTAATACATTTGCATATATATTTTCTTGGGTTTGTTTTTAAAAATTAGATATAAGAAATTAAAAAAGATAACCCCTTTCTTAATATTTAATAAAACTCAATGGAGTAAAACTGTGTTTACTTTGTTTGAATGTGCTAATTGCCCTTATGTCATAAAATAAAAATTATAATTAGATGTGTTTATTTTTAAGATAAGGAAAATTAAATGATAAATTTGGATGCCTCTATACCTCAAGGAATGGGACACCAGCAGTTATGTAAGTCCTCCTGATATTAGCTCTGTGGCAAATGTACAGTTTACATTCATTGCCAGAAAGGGATCTTCATGAATTTTGCATGTTTTTATATGAACACAAGTGCATATTCATATAAACTTTAGCCAATCATTTTGATTAAAGATTTAAAGAGTAATGATTTGAAATGTTTGCAAATCCAACTCCAGGAATAGTCTGTAAAAGCCTGTGGTTACTCCATGCAATAACTATTGAAGGTATGTGTGCTAATCCCATTAATTTAAACTGACATTAAAGGGATACCCATATACATGTTATGAGTCAAGGGAAGGAACTATGGAACTTCTCCCTACAGGAAACATAAGGTGCCTTTTTGGGCCAGAAAGTGGAGCAAGCATGGCACAACACAGGCTTTGCTGATTTTGCTGCTGCAGAAGACATGGGCTACCAGGACCCACACAACCTGATGAGGTTTGCATGGGTGACCAGCATCACTTTTCCTTTTTTCTGAAACAAATGAATGAGCTGAATCTTGCACCTGGGAGGCAACAAAACTGTCACCCAGAAGCTACCTATATCAATAATGAAAAGAAGCATCTGTAGCAACTGGACTGTATTTGTCAAAAATGGGTGCAATTTCAATGTGAAATGAAGATAACTAGAGCTGGCCATCTAGTGATATTTCATATCTGAATACTACAGATGTTAAGAAGGTTCCTTCTTTATGTCTTGCTTGCTTGATCAGTTCTTGGTTCTTAACCTTTCTTACTCTGTGGTACTACACTGTCATTTCCAGGTGACACAAAAAGCAACACTAAATTTCCAGCAATATTCGATGAAGTAGAAGAAGAGTATTTGGAAGCTTTTTGATATGAAATAATTTATTTATTCCTAAGGAAATCCGCTTTGTCTTGAATGATAACATTGAAATTGACCATCATGCTTATATAAATTTTGACTGGAAAAAAATAAATTCTTTCCATATGGCAACCTAGGGAAGAGGAAAACTTGAAAATACTTCTACATAAATTGCAGAAAATTTTCAAAATATTAAAAATGAGTCTTTGCTTAAAGTGAGACCTAAATACATGCAAAATTATCACATTTTTAAGGAAACGTATCAATGTTGATGAACGGACTTAGAGTAATTAGCAGTGTTAAATGATAGTTCACAGCACTAGCCTTCTGCATTGTGCATTGGCTAGCTTTGGACAAGAAAGAGTGAGAGATGAATGTATTTAGAGGTTTGATAGATTCTGCCTCTAACATTAGAGGTTGAATCTTTCAAGGACATAGCAAATTATGTAGGCTTCTTAAATTCTGTTCAGTCCAGCTACATTGTATTTCATGTTTTAAAGCAATAATTTATATGACAGTTTTTGTTTTTAACGAAAAATCAGTTTTACAGTAAAAATAATGATTTGGCCAAATACAGGAAATGCGCTGAGTCATTGATTTGAAATAGTTATGCTGAGACATATACACACTAGAGCAGGAAAATTCTTTTTTTCTCACAAATGGAATTATCACAATCCTTTAATCCCTAGTCTTTATGTATGGAATAATATGTTCTCTTTGTTGTCATTTCAAAGAAACTGCTTTAACCTCTCATATGCAGATTAGGCAAAGGAAAGGGTGGATTCACTGAGCAGGAATCAAAATCTTCTTGTTATTAAGATGAGAACATTAGAACGATCTAAATAGAAAAACTCATAAACAACATGTAAGTACACAAACTGCTTACATGTCATGTGATGAAATGTTATCAGGAAAGCTTAGAAAATTCAGAAAAATAATTCAATGAACATTTCTTGTAGTTAATTGGAAGAAATTTAAGAACATCGGATTTGTTGTTTCAGTCTTCCTGATGGGACAGAAAGTTATGAGCTGTTATGTAATTTTTCATGTTTTTTTTATAATTCAAAAGTAGAGTTAAAAAAATTAGGAGGTACATACTATCTGGCAGTTGTGATATAAGATAATGGATTTAAATTGGTGCATCCTACAAGGAATATTTTTTGTGCAGACACTTACTGTACATGTTAATTCCTACACAATGATCAGGAAGGTAAATCTGAGTATTCAAGGACAGCAGAACTTTATCGGTATCATTTTTTCAGGTAATCTAACAGGAAAAGGTATTGAGATGCAACAAGATAATTTTACTGTATGTTTGCAAGAGCAAACACAAAAAATTCAGGAAGCCAGTATTTCCATTCTTACTAATATTAAATTGAGTGCTATATTCACCATAAGAAAGAATGGAATATTGGTCCTATTAACTCATGATGCTGTGATTTTTTGACATATTAGTTCAAATTCAACAATTGTGTACATCAAGAACAATTTCTATTTTCTTCAAAGAATGCATTGCATTTCAGACGGAGTAATAGCATCAGAAGATCTATAATTCAAAATTTACCAGAGAACAGCCTCTTACTACACTAACAATATTCAAATAATAATGAATTGAAATCATCAAATATAAAAACACAGTTAATAAACATCTGCAAATGCAAGGTACTGACAAATGCAAACTAGTACTTGATCCTTTCTTCCTGACAAAAGGGATAGAACAAATCTCATAAGAAATACAATGTTTAAAACATGTATTTTAGTATTCTTCTGGATGAAGGATATTATCTGGAGAGGTGTAAAAAGAATTCAAAGGAGTAATTGATGAAAATATGGCAAGATATGATAAAAAACCTGGAGTTGGAAGGGCTGAAGCCCCTTCACAAGATCGAAAAAGAATTTGAGACAGAAGTATATTTCTACTTAATCTAATCTAAGGTTATCTTAATCTAAGGTTAAGTAAAACTAAGACATCAAATGGAAAGGAAACTAAAGAAGAAGATATAAAGAGATAAGATTTAATTTACTTTAGTCTGTACAGAAAAAGTCTTAGACTAAATTTTAACTATCACTGAGTGCCACAATAGAACTGACTAATTATGATGATACAGTTCTATCTTGCTAAAAAGGAATAGAAATTAATTAAATATCCAATGTACACAATTTTATAATCCTACATTCACATACCTTAAATGTTGTTAATGTTCACTGTAATTTTTCTTTTTCATGTTATTTACAGAAGCATGCTACACACACACACACGCCAAAAAAAAAAAAAATCACAAAAAGCTTTCAAGGTTTGAGTTTAATCCCAGCCAGCAATTTAACAACTTAACCCCAAAGAGCTGCTCACTCACTCTCCCATGGTGAGAATATGGCAGAGAAACAGGGTAAAAGTGACAAACTTGTGGGTTGAGATAAAGACATATCAGTAGGGAAATAAAAAGGCACATATGCAAGCAAAGCAAAACAAGTAATCCATTCACCATTTCCCTTAGGCAGGCAGGTGTTCAGCCATCCCCATCATGTGTAACAGTTACTTGGGAAGTCAAACACCATCACCCTGAACACCCCCACTCCCTTCGCCTTCTCCCAGATTTATATACATATTTTGTGGGATATCCCATTTGTAACCTGGGGTCAGCCATCCCAGATGTGTGTCCTCCCAGTTCCTTGGGTAGCCCAAGCCTGCTAACTGGTGGGGTGGGATGAAAAGCTAAAAAGGCCTTGAATCTATTTGAGAGCTGCTCAGAAATAGCAAAAATATCCCCGTATTATCAACATTGTTTTCAGCACAAATGCAAAACTTAAATGCATACTAACTACTGCAAAGGAAATTACCCCAGCTACACCCAGTATTAACACAAACCAAGCAAAGAATTTATTACCAGGCTTGAGCACAGTAATACACTAAGAAGTTTGTCACAGAGTTCATTTAATGTCTTATTTATGACTTATAGTTTTTGTCTTAACTTGTCTGCAAGGTACAAGAAGAAATACGAGCCAAAAAGGTGTTATAGTATATGTAGGTATCTATTCTATTCTATTCTATTCTATTTATGAATTCATTAATTTTTTCTGTCTGATATTTACCATTATAACAGACTTGAAAAGTTTGAAAAGTTTAGTTTTTAGTTTGAAAAGTTTCATGTTAATGGAATTTAGTAGTATTTTTTCTCCTTTCCCCTTCTCTCTTACCAAAATAACAAATTTTGGAAAATGGTTGATGAATGTTCATCAAATAACATGCACATGAAATAACATTATGAAATTGCAAGTTGAAAAGATTTTTTACTGCTGGAATATTCCTTTATTTCTTAACTCTTGTGCCTAAGGGCAACAGTTTTCATGAAAAGCAAACAAACTGAAAAGTTTCAGGTTATTCCCACTGGATTTCAGTCTGCTTTATATGGAAAAAAAATGACGAGTATCTGCTTTAAGATTTACAAAAATATGATACACAAGGAAAACAGTCCACTCATTTTGTTCTAAAATGCCTCGTAAGTAGATTTAACTGCATAAATTAAGAATTCTTTATAGAGAAATGACTTTCATAGACCCTCCTGAGCACATAAGCGTCCTCAAGGTGCCAACATGAAAAGTTCATTATGCTACCCATCCAAAATTATTTACTTTCAAAGTGTTATTTCTTGAGGCAAATCTCTGTCCTTATATATTATTGGCTCCCAGGAAAAGCAGCCCACTGAGATAACAATGAGAATAATTGTTTGGTTTTTTTATTTAATTAGATTTAGAGATTAATTTATACTTTATTATTACTCATACTTTAAAAGCACTTTTTGGTACCTTTTAAACCATTTTTGTTTCTAGAAAAAGGATTGCAAAGTTTGTATTAAAATTATGTTCATAAGGACTTGGAGGATAATTTAGGTATTCAATATCTGAGTTAGAAAACAAGCAGTTACTGGAGATTAAAGTAGTCTGTCACCTGAGCTTCACATAAAGGAGGGTATTAATGCCAAGACATGGGTCAAGAAATGTGATCACAAGATTAAAAAAAGGAAGCCTGTACTGACTAAGGGATTTAAGCCAAAGCGTGGAATTAGACATTAGCAAACAAGTTGCTAACTATCTCTCAAGAGTATCTAAAAGGCTTAAATATAAGATCATGGGCTATGTTTCATCTCCTCCTCAACTTGAACAGGATGGCAAATTATTAGCCTTCCAAGTGACTGATTTTTGGCCCCATTGGCTGAAGTCAGGTGAATTTAAACATTACTGATGATAAATCATGGAATATCCTGAGTTAGAAAGGACTCCCAAGGATCATGAAGTCCAAAGGCTGGCCCTGCATAGAACAAACCCAAAAATCACACCCTGTGACTGAGAGCATTGTTCAAATTCTTCTTGAGCTCTGTCAGGCTGGTTCTGTGACCACTGCCCTGGGGAGCCTGTTCCAGTGCCCAACCACCCTCTGGGTGAAGAACCTTTCTCTAATATCCAACCTAAACATCCCCTGGCACAACTTCAGGCAATTCCCTCAGATCCTGGCACTGTCACCAGAGAAGAGTTCAGTGCCTGCCCTTCCTCTTCCGCTCATGAGGAGGTTGTAACTGCAATGAAGTCTCCCCGCAGTCTCATCTTCTCCAGACTGAAAAGAAGAAGTCACACCTCATAAGGCTTCACCTCAAGACTCTTCATCATCTTTAGCCCTCCTTTGCATGTTTTCTAATATCTTAATGTCCTCTTCATGCTGTGGTGGTCAAAACTGTGCATGGATCAGGAGGTAAAGCCATATCTCAAGAGGCTCAGAGTAGACTGGGAAATCACCTCCCTCAGTCTGGTGATGCTGTGTCTGATGCAGTCCTACCTGGGGCTACTTGTTCCATTTCTGGCTGCCAGTCACTGCTGACTCATATTCAGCTGGCTGTCAACTAGGACTCCCAGGTCGCTTTCCTCAGTGCTTCTCTCCAGCCTGTTGTTCCCCAGTCTGAACATATATCAAGGATTGCTGCATCACAGAATCAGCACTACCTTTGTTAAACTTCCTACAGTTGGTAAATATAAAGATAGCTTATTCACAAAATCTTTTAAATCACATTTGGGAGCTATATTATTGAAATCCCTGTTTTTGTCAGGCAAAAATATGTGGCATATTTATGTGGCTCACTGTATACCTTCAGATTTGTCAATTATATAAGAAAAATAGTACATTTCTAACCAGAAGGTTCAATAGGTTATTCATTCCAAATAAAGCATATTATGTGGAATATAACAATATGACAGTATCAGCTTTCATCTGTAACCTTTCAAAATGGTACATTCAAAAAATGGTGAGTTGTTACTACATCTTGTTGATTCCTGAAAGCAACCAGACCAATTAATGGCATTTTATTTTCAGTGTTAATTGCAATAATTCTACTTCAGATCCAGTTAGCAATTTGGTTTTCACCAATGGAGCTAAAAAAATCTAATAAAGAATAGCAAAGGGCAGTTTCCTAAAGAAGGAAAGGCAAAGTTCCCTAAGGAGAAAGAAAAAGAGATATTGAGAGAAAAAAGAGCAGAAACAGTAAGCTAACAATGAGTACATTCACTTATTAATGATGTTGAGTGTAACCATAGGGTACTGAAGGAATAATAATGACTAAATATTTAGTTGCTACAGTTACTATCCTTGATCTTTCCATGAACCTCCCAAAGTGACAGCAGTGAGCACGGCTGTGGATCCAGGCCAGGTTTGCACTTTTGCCCATGGACCATAATTAAAATAGATTTATGAATGAGGAAATGCCTGCAGAAAGAGATCAGTCTTGCAACATTTCCCAGAGGTCATTAGATTTTTTTGAAGACTAAACTGTAGTTTAAATCTACCCACTTATTTTAGATTCTTCTCTTTACAGCATATTTTTTACTGCAAAAAAGGCAGCTGAGTATGCATTCCAGTGAGATTCAGGGACACTATTACTCATACTCATAGTTTGGCTCATAATGACTTTGATTACATGAGCATCATTGTTTTCAGTTGCATAAAAGAGTCTAATCGCCTTGCTTGCAGAATGCAAACTGTTTCCTTTTATGAATCCATGGAAACAAAAACTGTGTATGGAAAGGATTATTATGATTTTTAGATTTACCCTAATGTCTTCTTTCTTGACTTTTTCTAAGAAGATATTTTCCTTGTAATTTCTACCTACTATTGGTTACATAATTTCACCTGGATTTCATCGCCTCTTTCTGAATTACCATGAAAGACCATCCTATGCTTATAATGGAAGGGTATATCTTTTTCACCCCAAATACACTTGTACCTCATATGGCAAACTGAATTTGTGAGATGAAGTGAAAGAACAATTTTTTCACATCTTTCATCAATAGACCATGTTAATGTTCAAAAGAACAAAAGGGACAGACAGGTAAAAACAGCCAATTACAGCCCAAGAGTAACACTGAGTACACAGACAAAGCTTGTTCACTTCTTATAATGACATCAGTTTCTAGCACTTCTTTCCAAATCGGTGTCTATTTGATTGGAAACAGACAATGCATTCTCACTCTTACTAATTCCTGGTCTCTTCATGCAAATAAATTTTACATCCTTGTTAAAAAAATTTATGTGTTTTTACTTGTGCACATTTTGTTTTTCAGCAAACATACATCAACTCTCTGATTGCACAATTTCTTTGTTTTATTATTTGTTCTGTTATAAAGGAAATACCAGGAGAATACATATGTAAATTTTGAGCACTTCCTAAAAGAATACTCTGCAGGACCATATCTTGATTTTTCAATAATCTACATAGTTCCATGGGCATCTATGACCGAACAAATATGTTCTAGGAACTGGCTGCTATGTATATTGATCGCTCCCAAGGCAAATGTTTTTTGATGAAAACAAAGTAATTTTAGATATCACAGCCTTAGTTTTCACTACAATATGTAGTAAATATGTATGAAGGCACGTGGAAGGAAATTTTCTTTCCTCTGTGCATTCCCCTGTTTCTGATGTTAATTTAAATTATACAAGTAACTAGCAATCTCTCCAGTGCAACAGTCCCACATGGAGACTGGTTGTGAATAAGAAATTCTCTTCAAATTGTTTCACTGGTGGCTTCTGCCACTGCAAACATTTTTATTGAGAGAATTGTCAGCTAGTTCGATTTTTGATTATTTTTCCCTGACAGATCAGTGGAAGAAACAATAGCCTGAAGGAGAGTAAGATTTAAGAATTTCTAAATTACATTACTTATTGTGAATAGACAGCTGTCTGGCAGATGCAATTTAATACAAGGACATAATCTATTCTAAGCTAGATAAGATATCTGGAGTTCATTATACAGTGCTGAACAGTTGTGAAAGCCAAACCCCGTCATGGTGAGCACGCACTGGTGATAAACATTAGTAGTATTGCTATTGGATAAAATATTCTACCATCACCAGTGCCACTATTCCCCCATAAAAACATAGAGTTTCAAGGCCAAAGTCTAACACAATATCTCAGAGTAAACTTTAAAAGATAATTTGACATGATCATTTTCTTTTGATTTTATTGTTTTAAGCACATTTTAAAGTGAAACAAAAAAAAAAGGGAAGTTGGGAAGTGTAGAAATTTTGCAGGCCTGTTACCTTGTTTCTAACTCAGAGAAGACAGAGTTCAAATAAGAAGCTGGTTGAGATAATAGAATTACACAGTGACTCAAGGATTTCAATTCTTTAGAACATTCTCTTTAAATGAAAGATTTCCCTTGGAACATAAAAGATTAATTCAATTTGCAATGGTTGGTGCTACATCAGGATTGAGCATTTTCATGTTTTGCATGCTTTTTTTCAAATGGATCTCTACTTGTTCATAAAGTTTAATGTGTGAACATATATATACTTCTTATTACTGTTTCTGGTTTCCTTTTAACATCAGAGGATACTGTCCATCTAACACAGGGATATATACAGAAACAAGTAGATATTCCTATTGATAAATTTCCTTAAAATGATGCTTATTCCAAAAAACAATTATGATTGTATACAAACTGAATTTTGTGTTCATTTTACTGTTTATACTAGCACAGACATTCAGATTCTTAAGCAATTTTTTAATGTGACAGAATTTTCTTATGTGATTTTTCCGCCATTTCTGTTTCAGAATAGCTACAATACCCTCTCTGTAGTAATTTTAGTTTATCTAACCCAACAACAAGTGTGAAAAAGAATTAGTAAAATAGAAATAAATTTGGGCTTCCCTCCTGTTTCTGTTCAATGGTGGAAGTTCACATTCAGATTAGGTCTAATCTCATCAATACCTACATCTCTCTTAGAAAGAAAATGGATTTTCCTTATTTGGCTAAAGTCTGCATGGACTTTAACTTTGTTCCTCCTGTCTCTTCTATCTTCTTGCCACCCTGTGCACTATAGGAGGCTATGTGGTCAGTTCAAACCACCACATTGCTGCCACTCTTCTTACCTCACACATTTTCTCTGCTCCAGCATGGGTCTTTTCCATGGACTACAATTCTTCAGAAACAGACTTCTTCTGAAAATATTTAGTGTTAATCCCCCACAGGACACAGGTTTTGTCAAAATATCTTCTCCTACATAGCCTTCTCTCTCTACAGGCTGCATTTCCTCTCAGGAGACAAATCTAATTTGGGTTTTCCATGGGCTGTAATTTCTTTAAGGCATTGCCTCCTGCTGCAGCACAGGGTCATCCACTGGATGCAGGGGGACAACCTGCTTCACCACTACATTCTCTACAGACTCCAGTGAAGGCTCTGATGTTTGTAGCTTTTTCAGTCCTTCTTCCCATCCTTCCTTACTGATCTTGGTGTATTACAGGGCTCTTTCTCCCACATTTTGTTCACAGAAGCACACAATGGCTTTTCCAGTTGGAAAAGACCACAGTGGCTCATCTGGTCCAATTTCCGTATTCAAGCAGCATCATCCTATAGCACACTGCACAGCATTTTGTCCAAATGATTCTTGAATTTCTTTGGTGAGGGATATGCCAGAACCTCTCTGGGTAATCTATTCCAGTGCTTGGTCACCCACACAGTGAAAAAAATCTTCCTCATATTCAGGTGGAATTTCCTGTGCATCAGTTTCTGCCTGTTGTCTCTTTTCCTATTTCTTGGCACCACCAAGAAGAGCCTGGATCAACCCATCCACTGACACCCTCCCTTCAGACACACATACATCAATGAGGTCCCCTCTCATTTGTATCTTCTCATAGTTTAACAGGCCTAATTCTCCGAGCCTTGCCTAATAAGGGAGATGTTCCAGTCCCTTTATCATTTTTGCCATCTCCCATTGCACTCACTCCAGGAGCCGCATGTCTGTCTTGCACTGAGGAACCCAGAACTGGGCACAGCACTCCAGGGGTGGCCTCACCAGGGACAGGATCACCTCCCTCAACCTGCTGCCGGTGCCCTTCCTAATGCAGCCCAGGATCCCATTGGCCTTCTTGCCCACAAGAACACACAAACACGGACAGTTTGTTGTCCACCAGGACCCCCAGGTATTTCTCCACAGAGGTGCTTTCCAGCAGGTCAGCCACAAGCCTATACTAATCCATGGGGTGATTCTCCCCATGTGAAGGACGCTGCACTGGCCTTTGCTCAATTGCAGAAGGTTCCTCTCTGCCCATCTCTCCAGCCTGTCAAGGTCCTGCAGGGCTGCACAGCCCTCTGGGGTATTGACCACTCCTCCCAGATTGGTGCCACCAGTGAACTTGCTGAGGAGGGGTCTGCACCTTCATCCAATTCATGATGAATAAATTAAACAATATTGGGCCCAATATTGAGCACTGGGGGACACTACTAGTTATAAACTTCCAACCAGACCCTGTGCCACTGATTATGACCCTCTGGGATCTGCCATTCAGGCAGTTTTCAATCCACCTCTCTGCCCACTCATCCAGTCCACACTTCCTGCTTTATTCTAAGAGAATATCCTGATAAACTTCTGTCTCTCACAGGTGCATCTTTTGCCTTTTTGTGTTTGTCAGTGTGGGGCTATTTTGGAGCTGGCTGGAGTCAGCTGTGTCCAACATAACCCTTAGTCTTTTCTCATAGGGGCCACCCCACTAACAAAACCTTGCAAGGTAAAGCAAATATATTAATATAGAAAGCTAGCTGTGTGGGTCTTACAATCCAATATTTATATAAATTTATCTGTTAAAGCCCTATTTTATTCACCTTACATCTAGCATAGTTTTGTCAAGAGCTATAGTTGGAATAAAAATGAGATGCATCTCTTTATTGTCAGAAAGGTCCTATAAATTTCATAAGAAATAGTGAAAACAAAGGTTTTAAATGTTTTATAGGCTTGTAAGAATTTTTTTTTTTTTTTTTACTTAGGGTCTTGCCCATAAAATACATGGACTATATTATTGCAGAGAAAGTAGACAGAGATTTGCAAAGCATCAGTGCTCTAGGACAAAAATGGTCATTTAAGAAGAGAACACATGCTCCAAATATGCTAAAATACATTTGGAGATCTTCTCCTGACACATAATTATACAAATTTCTGTCTAAGTATCAAGATACTGATATTGAACAATGCAATGAATGAGAAGCTGAAGCTGATTCTAAACTTCATTCCATAAAAGATGACTGTAAGGCTGAAGTGTGCCTGAGACCAGCGAATGTCTGATGCCAGTGCCTGAAATTCAGGCATCTGCTCAAAGCCATTCAGGCAAGATGTGAGATGACCAAATAAAAGCACCCAAGAGGTGCAAATTGCCTGGTAATTTTATTGTAGAGTATGAAATTTGTCTTGCCACATGGGAAATCTTAATAAGGCACAGCATACCATGTCTCTCCTGTTATCATGCATACTGAGTGACTGCTATCAAGGAATAAGATTTATAGCTTTGTAGAGAATTTATGAAACTACCTGAACTCTCTGAACTAGTCCATTCTTATCTGAATATATTGAAGGTTTCGTCTTGGAAAGTAGTTGACATATAAGCTCAGGGAAATTCACTAAGATGAGGATTAGGATTGATAAATGACTGTATAGGAGCATACAGAATTTAACAGGGTATGGAGAAGGCAAGGAGAAAAGCAAAACTATAGCTGTTCATTCTTTGGGCATGCACTATAAGCACAGGGGACTACAGTTCATTTCAGCAGCAGTGATTGCATTTAATATTCTTTTTCTGGCATAGAATAGAAACAGGTGTCTGCACTGACCTCTCTGAATACACAAGGTATTTGCTTGCTTTTGAAATACAGTGGATGTATTAAGAATTTACTTTTCTGTCTGAGATGGTGCAGAGTGCAATCTATCCAGATAAAGGCTCCTCTCTGAATCAGCCTTAGTTCATTTCCAATGCTGCCAAGAATGTTGGAGAAATACTTAATTAAGAACCTTACACTTAGTAATTGTGTCAAGTCCAGTTCCTTTTTCCCTTGTTGCCCTCCTCAATAAGAGTGTAACTGTAGATGCCCAAGGAGAAGGAAAGAAACATAACTAAGAAAAATAGAAGCAGTAATATATGGAGTTTTGTTTTACTAAGATTCAAGACACATAAAAAGAATTCACTTATGGATGGAAGAAACAGGCAGAAAAAGTGGGTGTATTTATACAGCTGGCAAGGTATGCCCACCATTTGTTTCAAGGATTTGTAACCTGTATAGATTTGAATCCTCCTGGCTACCCAAGCCACAGCTGTTGCTTAGATAGTTTGTCCATGTTGTTTTTCTTTCTCTCTCTCTCCAATTTTGTTTATTATTATGTACTTTCCTTGACGTATTCCTTTTAAAATGTTGGGAAATCTTATGCTTAATGCGTACTTCTTCAGCCTCCTTCTAGACACTGTATCTCTCCAACCAATTTTCCCTGTTATTCCACCAGCTGTCCCAAGTAAAAAATGTATCCTAAAGGAGGTGTAAGATGTTGGTTTTTATTTGAAAAAAAAGTGACAAGGATGACAACCAAGCATCTACTTCATTTAATTGTAGGTACTAGCATCTGGAAGGCAGGAACAAAAAAAGAAGCATTTCCACAGTAAACTATGATTACATGATACAGAAACAATGCCATAGAGGAGTAATGATCAAAATTTACATGGAACATCTGTTCAGTGCATTCATATTAATTTAATTCGTCTTGTCCAAAATATTGTACTAATCAGAATTTTCAGTGGTGGAGAAATGTTCACAGAAAACAGTGAGCTTAATTTCCAGAGCTAGTAAGTTTAAGGCAGAACAGAACCTTGATCCTGCGGCCTTTATGTATATTCACAACCAAGCTATTTACCTAGCAATTCAAAATTTACCATTCACAATACACTGTTCAGAAATGACCTGATTATGGCAAAAGTTTTGATAGGAATACTCAGGGTGATTCCACTTGAAAAGTCTTAAGCTACTTGCAAAACCTTTGGGGGCTGAAAGGAAAAAATTCAATATGTCTTTACTATCTGCTTTTATACTTTGTACACAAGCACTCTCACACCCAAATTCTCTCACCAGTTTTACATAAGATGTAAGAGTGCCTTCCAGGTTACTGGTAGCATTCCACCTGTTGTGTACCAAAGGCTGAAAACTCTGGCTTTTTGATCTCCGTCTTGGACAGCCACATCCAACATGTGCACTGTTGACTCATTGGTGGAGTTCTATAAGCCTGTCTTACAGGAAGTGTAACACAGAAAATCTCAGAACTTGGTCCACACAAAAAGTTCATTTCTTCATTCCCTTCTCCACCCTCCACAAGCTGCCAGGCAAGGCGTACTTTCTCTAAAAGCTTATAGCAGACTAAGATGAGCAGGTCTCTTACTATAAGGTGACAGTCAAATTGCCATGGTTCACATGAACTTGGAGGATGTTATCTGGGTCATGACTTATGAAGAGTGCCTGCCACAGGAAGACAGGAAGGTGACTTCTATGAAGCATGCTACACTTCACATCTGCCTTTACTTATATTGACTTGGAAAGAAATTAAAGTCATGAAGCTGGAGGTTTCCAGTCTTTTTTAACAAAGACTACATGTCTTTAATGCTGTACTTAAAAAAAACCCACAAAAAAGTCCATTTTATTGAATATCTGGAAAAAAAATGCAGGACCTGAATCTAAAGTTTATCTGAGAAGCAATGGAGAACAGATCGCCCTGGTTTTGCTTTTATTGATGTCAAATCACTTTTGAGCAGATTAGAGGAACTAATTCAGAACACAGCCTGTTTTTGTGTTCTTAATCTCTCTTTGGATACTTTGCTTAATGCTTTAGCCTGCATGTCCGTATAGTCTTACTAGACTCCAACAGATGGCCTGTATCAAAGTTTTCCTTGAAAGAACTGTGACTAATGTGAGCTGGCCTCATTAGTCAAATGTGGTCTGCATGGAAATAGTCTCTAGCTGTGAATTGAGTAATTTCAAAAGGCCTGAGTTAGAAAGGACACAATTGGTATACACAAATGTCCTTTTTTGTGTGTGTATTTATGAATGTCTGTGGGGCAGAGAGTATTGAGAGAATGTATGTTTTGGGATTGTTCATAAGGTATGCTCTGTAGTCACAGTTTCTTTATAAAAACCTATAAAATTCATTAACTTACATCAATGAATGATTTTTAGGCTTAGGTCTTTTAAAAACAAAGTAGTTTTGTTTGATTTGGTTTCTGTTTTTAGAAATATTTCTGCTCTTAATATGACACACTTTGGGACGATTCTTAGCTTTCAAAACATAAAGGTTGTAGACGAGAAAATGGCATTCTGAATTCCCCCTAGAAGCAGCGATCTGTCAACTCTACAGCTTTATATACTAACATAGTAGCTTGGGATGGCATCCCGCTGTCCTTGCACAAACTGGATAATGCAGAGCAAGCCATCCTGGCCGTGACAGCACTGTTCACATGAGTGTTGGTCCCGTTCTGAAAGCAATGTCAGAAGACTGTAAGCCAGAAGGAGATGAGACTATATTAAAATCCCATTATGTTTTCCTGACCATGTCACTTCTAGGAGACTCACTAATGTCAAACAGCTGTATGACAACGACTGTGAGACCAGCACAGATGCCACCTGTATACATAGGCTAAACTGGCAGCCTGGAACCAAGGTTTCTTGTTTCAGATACTGTACTGGACTGTTAGAAGAGATCAGAAAGATAAATTTAAACACACTTTGATTTTGGAGGATAATTCATTCTGTGTTCTCCTATGAAAGTAATCTTGATGGAACTTTACTGCATTTAACATAACAATGTAGCACAGTATAAACACAGGCCCTGGTGCCATTACATTGACAGTAGCTCATTCCACAAATAACCCCCCTGAAATACAGTAAGCTGTTTCCTCAGCTCTGGTATTAATGTTAGTAATATACAACAAGGCCAAAACACGGCGCTTGTTCTAAGTTCTGCTTCATTGCCTTTTCAGTTGCCAGTTATGAAGGCACAATATCCCCATTGAGATCTGTTTGAAAAATTAACTCTATTCTACTTTGCAAATTTACCTTATACTGCATCGCTGTGAAAATAATTAATTATAAGATTTAATGGGTGCTAGAAAAAATTGCTTAAAGATCCTACAGCTGTTGATAGTCAAGGTAGACTGAACTAATAGAGATGAAGTTGCAAAGATAGTAAGGAAAAAAGGCCATAGCTAAGTTATGATACATTGAGGATGTTGGGGAGAGGGCGGAGTATGGAGTAGCAAATCTGAAAATGCATTTGAATACTGTCCAGTCACTTGGACAGAGATACTGTAGACGTCAATTAAATTAAATTAAATTAATATCAAGGTCCAGACTATTGGTGTTTGCCCCTCAGGCATATGTCTACCACTGAAAATATTAAAAAAAAAAAAATCATGAATATAAAAAATCCCCAACAAACCCAAACCAATCACTTCTAAGATAGCAAAAGTTAATGAATACTATGTACAAATCCACCAAACTGACCACTCTGAATTGTTTGGAGGAAGATGTTAATCTGAACTATGCTAATTTTTATATGGCCAAATTCATGTTCACAGAACTTAAATTAAAAAAACCCAAAACAACAAAACAACAAAACAAAAAACAACAACCACCAAAAACCAAAACAAATAAACCTAACCAAGCAAAAAGCCACTTATGACACCTTTCCTTAGATGGAAAAAAGTATTCTATAACCAGTGACAATGCAAAGGAACACAATATCACTGAGACACTGGAAAGAGACCTTTTTGGATGGTGCTGTGCTTTAAAGGGATATTGTTTGACTATTTAAGCATGGCAACTCACTCATGTTAGACAAGATTTTTCTGAGGTATTTTTTATGTGGTCATTACTGAGGGCCTTTTGGCAGTGACTCTGTAGTGTTCTAGTCACACTGCAGCACCCTTGCAGTGTCCTGTAGCTGGAGGCATCACACTTTCAGACTCTCGTCTTACTGAGGAATTTCAACCACAATGACATCTGCTGGAAAAGTAGCACAGTGAGCTGTAGGCAATCCAGAAAACTGGAATACATCGAGAAGAACTTCTTAAGTCTGATAATAAACAGCCTTAATAACAGTGTGGATGCAATACTGGATGTGATGATCACCAATGTAAATGAACTAATCAGGCACATCAAGACTGAAGACAGCCTGGGCTGCAGTGATCATGCATTGGTGGAATTTGAAATCCTCAGGGGTATGGATAAGGTAAGGAATAAAGTTAGGCACCTCAACTGTAGGAAAGCGAACTCCCAGCTGTCCAAGGAGATAGTCAGTAGTCCCCTGGCAGACTGCCCTAAGGGACAAGGGAGTGTAACAGAACTGGCAGATCTTTGAAGAAACCTTTGATAGAGCACAAGAGCTAGCAATCACAGGAGCAAGAAATCAGACAAGGGTGGCAAGACTGGCACTGAGTAGGGGACCCTTGGTCAAACTAAAGAGAAAGAAGCAAGGGTGCAGAAAGTAGAGACAAGGAGAGGTAACCTGCGAAGAGCATAGAGATGAAGTTCAGTGTGTGTAGAGATGGGTTGAGGAAGGCAAAGGGAAGATGGAACTGAACCTGAGAAGAGACATGGAGAAAAACAGGGAGGGCTTCTACAGGTATGCTAACCAGAAAAGACAGGTCAAAGAAAATTTAGTCCCCCAATAAACAATGATGGAAAATTGGTAACAACAATCTCAGTCTTCATTGGCAACATCTCTTCCCCCATCTTTTGAATGGATTTGCAGCAGAATGAGGACTGGGGGAGCCATCTGCTTCCCACTGGAAGTAAATACCAGGTTCATGACCACCTGAAGAACCTGAATGTGCATAAGTCTATGGGATCCAGAGAAATGCATTGCAGAGTCAGGGGGGACATGTCTGATGCAGTGCCGAGCTACATTTCACAATATTTGAAAAGTCTTGGCAATCAGGTGAAGTCCGGTGACTGGAAAAATAGTGATACATAAATTATACAAAAAAAATTATTCATATAGATACAACCATCTTTTAAAAGGATAGAAAGGAGGGTCCTGGGAACTACTGACCTGTCAGTCTCACCTGTCTGCCTGGGAAGGTCATGGAACAGATCCTCCTAGAAGCTGTGATAAAGCATATGGGGGACAGTGAGGTGACTTGAGGCAGGCAGTGTCTCTTCACCAATGGCAAGTGCTGCCTGACCAAGCCAGTGGCCTTACATTGCAGAGTGACTCCATCCGTGGACGAGGGAAGGGCTACAGATGTCATTTATCTGGACTTTTGTAGTCTTGGACACATTCCCCCCCAGCATCCTTGTCTTTAAATTGGACAGAGATGGATTTGATAAGTGGATGTTGGATAAGAAAGCAGTTGGACGGTTGCATCCATGGCTCAAAGTCCCAATGGACATCAGTGACAAGTGGTGTCCCTCAGGGGTCTGTATTTGGACATTGTTTAATTTGTTCATTAATGACATAGACTGGGGGATTGAGTTCAGTCTCAGCACATTTGCAGATGACACCAAGTTGAGTGGTGCCCTTTGACATATCTGAAGGACAGGATAGCATCCAGTATGACTGCTGTTTTAACTTATTATTTGAATCCTAATTTGTTCCTGTTGTGTTTAAGCAGCACATTGTTGAAGCTCCTATTCCTCATAATAAATATCACCACTTGTCCTGATTTTTCCTGATGTTCTTCCTTGTTTCCCTGGTTTCTCTCTTCATGCTGTGAAATAGGCAGGCTTTAACTTAATTCCAAACTTACTGAAAAAAGGAAACAAAAAAATTAAAAAATAATTTCAGAATTTCATTTTCTTATTTCAGAATCGGTGGAATTGAGTACAACACACACATGATAAGAGTATAAGATTGTAGGATGCAGCTTCTTGTTTGGCATGTTGACTCTTGATTCATCTATATCCTTTTTAATCTCATGCTTTATGATTTGTAGATCATCCTGTATATTTTCGTCTCCTTTTTTCCTTCTTTCTCTTTTATGCTCATGAAAGTTACTGGCTTGTTTGTTTTGTTAAGTTCATGGAGACAAATACATTTTTTCACTCAGTAATGAAGCTGGCAAAGACTGAAATCTCAGAGGTTTAGCTTCTTTGTGAGAGATTCTTTTTCCAGCAGCTCTACAACTAATTTTCTTTGTATACCATTGTTTGAGATTCTCAAGGTAGTGCTTATTGGCAGTGACCTGCCAGACATCCCAGGTCTTCAGGATGAGTGAATAAACTTTGCTGAATGCTGCTGAATGTGTGATAATGCAATTAGTATTCTTGCCAACTGAATTGAAAATGAGATGTTGTGTCTTCAGGGACCTTTGTACTCTTTTGTAAATGCTTTTTTGTTTTTTTTTATTTTCTTTAAAATACATCAGATACATATGAGCTAAGCAAAAATGTCCATTATAAATTAAAATAACTTTGCACTGTAGATTAGGTAGCCACTTCTGATTTGGCAGTTAAAGCTCAATTTCCATCACTGCTTAAGAAACAACAGACAAAAATATGTTTTGTTACTTTTTTATACAAATAAAATTATTACTGATAAATACACAATTTTACATTCAGAGCAATATATATAGGATGAAGTGGAACAAAGTGCAGGTTGCACTACATAGTAACATTATACCAAGGCAGATCAGATCAGTTAATTTCCAAGATTTGCTGATAACAGTATGGTGTTTGGTAGAGTGGCAAAAAATCAGATGATCCTAATAATCTTGATATTTAATTCTTAGATTGTGAATGCTAATCAGCCTTGTACAGATTGGTTGCATAGAGGTGCACAAGAAATAGTGCAAAGAATTGTTGCCCACTATTTTTTTAATAAATATTAGGGGAAGATTTTCCTCAAAAACATACAAGAATGCTGATGTTCTCCTTGGAAAACCTCACAAGGGATGTGTATGACTTACAGGCTATATATCACTTTCACTGCAATTGTTATAGTCAGTGACTTTAAACCCACAAAAAAGTGAATAAATCAGATATCTCTGCTCATTAGAAGGGGTGAGCATGAAGCTGATACATAAAGTGAAGCTATTTGTAACAATGATGATTCCCTTCAGCTGAAAAAATAACACAGGGGGTTGTCTACTTCAGCCTTCTTGACAACACTGTGAAGTATTTTGTTCAGAATGAAGCAGGGAAAGAAAAGAATAGAAAAAAGAGAAAAAAACCCCAAACAACTAACAATACAGGAATATGCCCTGCTAGAGGTGCAGAATACCAGAAAAGCATCCAGGTAGAGTAGACCCTCGGTGAAATCACCCCACAAGATATGCAGCTCTTGGGAAGCTGGATGATTTCATTTAACCTTGCTGCATATGTGGAGAATGAATGCAGTGGGTCAGTGACTCGCCCAGACAGCAGTACCTGTACTGACTGAAATTAGTTTATTGTATTTTACTATGGACACCCAGAGTTAGAAGCAGAATAAGGAATAATATTATTTACCTTGTAAAACCTTCACGCTCCTGAAGAATCCACACTAATGGGAAAGGTGTTATGTGACTTCATGTTGACTGGTATAAGCCACATCCTGCTGGTAAGGGCAGAGAGGGTTTTCAGAGTGAATTCATAGCAATTCTGTGCATGGATAATGAAATAGGTCTGAGGGATGAGAAAATAATTTCAGAGTTCATTGAATGAACCAGAGAATCTTGGTTTAGAGGAAGAGAAGCAGGACTGGATTTTCAAGAGCTAACCAGCAACATTTTTGTCTTACCTATTGCTCTTGCTATTTTGCTATTTTTCTCCTGGTGACATAAAAATGAACTTTTTGTCCCAGCTCCAAACCTCAGGACTCTGTTACTCTGTGCCTGGCAGTGTTCCCTGGGACTGAGTGACATGTAAAGTGGCTTTATCACAGAAATGTACTATTTCACTATAATATAAATGGGAAAATGCACTTCCACATGAAATGAGGATGTAATTGTGTGTCATATACCAAAGTTTAGCCTTTTCCTACTCCACCAGCATTTTGTGGCTATGTTTTCCAACCTGAACATACAGTACTTATAGCTAGTAAATATTTCCACCTTTCATTTATTTGGATAGAGGTCACTTTTGAATTTGTCAACTAATGAGCACTAAAAATCATAACATTTCTTGTTTTCCACTGTCAGGAGTAGGAAGACATAGTCCCCACCTATTACCTTTCTTTAAAAAAAAAAGTGCTTTATTTTTGCTTTATTTTGAAAAATCCCTCTGTCCCTTCGAAAATAAGGTGACATCAAACAAATGCAGGTATAGAGAAGCACAATGTAAGACCTGATGTGGAGGATTTTCGAACGACAAGAAGCTCTGCAGATCTCTATAGACTACATCCCACAGAATATAATATGATATATAAAATAATCATCATATCCTCACCACTTTCTGGTTATCATTCTTGTCTTACATGATATTTCTCTTGGTATCACAATGTGAAATTTTGGTACTGAGCAACAGAACGGTTTATATATTCATGACATCTATCCACAGTATGTATCAGAATACTTGTAAAGATACCAGATGTTCATCTATAAACAATTTTAAGGGGAATAATGAGTCCAAATAGTTTCAAAATATTCTCAGTTTTTCAAATTCTTAAAAAAAAATTATATATTTTTATCCTTAACATAGTTTTCTCAGTGGATGATTTCTCCTCTCCTCTCCTCTCCTCTCCTCTCCTCTTTTTCCTTTTTGTATGTTTTTCTTTTGCTATAGTGAAATAAACATAACCAGCTTTTTGAGATATATGTTCTGCTGATCAAATTTTGATTCTGAATAGCTCACAGATTTCCTGACAGCCATAAGTATTCAAGCTCAGTGGGTATTTGTGCTCTCTAGCATCTATAAATATACTGCAGATTTTTGATTGTTTTATGATGGAAGTTTATTTTATTTTATTTTTGCCTTCACAGTTGGCTTTGGATTTTTTTTCTGCTTTATAGACCCTTGTCTTTTTATTAGTTCTATGTCCCCTGTTGATTTTATGTTTTATATTCCTGCTGTCACTACCAGCATCTCACTGTAAACAAGAATGTTGTATCTCAGTGGGTTATTTTCTGTTAATAACCTGTGATACAGTATATAAATAAACTAGAGAAGAGTTCACAGGTGCAATTTATTAGAGTTATTGCAATGTTACTTCAGTAATGGTCTCGAGTTCTTTAAAAACTTTGGTATGTTTTGAGCTGAAGAAGACAGCTATATATTGCAGTTCATGAGAGAGAAATAAATATCAGTGTAATGAAATATGTCCAAGTCCAACTCAATAATAATTGCAATTTCTCAGTGTCAATACTTGGAGACCTATGTGTACCTCACGATAATTCAAACAAAAGTACACCAGTAAAGTAACACATTATTCAGGTTAAACTGGAAGAATGAAACCAAGAAAAATGGCAAACCATACAAAATTTTCTGTCCTCCCTATACGTACATCACTGTTAACTACACTGTTAACTTAATCCTAGTACTCCCCTGTTAAACTCACAATATAGAATAATATTTCAGACATATGTTGAACTTATGGAGAGGAGCTGTGCAAAACAAGCGAAGCATAATTCAGAGGTTGTTTGAATCCTATTCAAAGCTGCAGTGAAGCTCTCAAATTAATCAAATTATTTTTTTAACACACTTTTTACAAAATTTGTCTAAGTTGAAAGTCAAAATTTTATCAGTAATACTGTATCTTTTTCACAAAGGATACAGCTGTCACCTCTGAAATGCCTGTGAAGGCCACTGTGCTTTTCATCATTCATTGCTGCTAATAAGAAATTAAATCAGAGAATCTAGTACTTGGTGTGAGTCAGATTAAAGGAAAAAGACAAATTGCTCAAAGCAGCTAAAAAAAGCAGTGTCCACCCTACCCTTCCTCATCCTTACAAGCTGATATGTTGGCTCAAATAAAAGCTATTCCGAATGTTTTGGAATCACTTACTATTTTCAGAAGTCTGTCATAAAATCATATTTTAGAACTCTTTTAATTCAATACTATAAGTTTTATATGTTCAACATTATACTTCGCGCTCTTTTCTAGGATTAATTTATAATCATTATCTTCTCTAGACATTGGAATGACTCCAAACAGAGTGCAGGTGGTACCTTTTGACCAGACACGCAGCTAAAGGAGAGGCTTTCCATTTAAGGAGCACAGATAGTCTGTCTTGCACCTCAAATAATGTAGATTGCTGCCATGGAAAATCAAGGTTATTGAAGGTGTTTGACTTGGAGCTCCTTCATACCCGTGGAAGGTGCAGATACCAGAAACCTTATTTTGATGAAATATCAGGTTTCCCTATCTTATCCACTTTACAACTTACAGAATCTATAATCATATATCCTTGGTGTCTCACAGAAGGGGGACAGCTGACCTAGAAAAGTTAATTTATTTTTGTCAATTATTTTTGTCAGCAGAGTTATTCTGCAGAAAGGACCTCTTGCACTGGTTATCTTTGATTTTAAAGCCCCTTTGCTGACGTTAATAATTTTGTTCACAGAAATGAAATTCTCTCAATGCTTATGCATAAATATCTGTTAGGGGAGGCTCAGCCCAGAACCATGCCAGTTACAGGGTTTACATATTCAGTAAAAACCTTTGTATATTGCTATAACCAGATTTTGCCTTCCTATGTAGAAATGAGTCTTACATAGCGGGATTTATGGGCATTAAAGTTCAAGGTTTTCTTAACAGATAGCAGGAACTGAGGGAAGATAACACCATGAAGGCAGTGTTTAGCTCCTATCTCAACTACTGCCTTGTAAGTTGTTGGGAACACTACTGCTGATATTAAAGGGAGCAAGACCAGGCTTGTTTCTCCTGTGTAGGTGCAATCAGGATTCAGTGACAATCATGACATCTCCAGCAGAGAGACTCTTCATGAGCCTCAGAGAGAACAGATGCTACTCTTGTATACTGAAGGTTTCTGTCTTACAAAAGTAATGAAAGCCTCTTTTAACTTAAGTAACTAGTGCATCATCTGTGTTACGACCATGATTGTTCTGGGCAGACAATATAGGATCCCAACAGGTTTTTTAATTATTAGTTTAATTGCAGCTATTTCAAGACTACTTTTAAATCCTCTGAAAATATATATGTATCATCCTTTCATAATACTCTGTGACTTGTAGGAGAGAATCAAGCAAAATGTAAGAACATAGGTAAATGTAATTTTAAAACTCTCAAAAAGGTATTAATTTTTTTTTTTCATTTTCCAGCTTTCTTTTTGTTAGTATTTATATTAGTCCTCTGTTTAGAGCTATAGTAATTCTCTTTTCCCGTTATTTGCACTGTGGATTCTTTTTCTTTTGCATGGCATTATAGCAAATGCACTATGTACCAACTGGAACTTATACCAGAATACATCTTAGAAAGATCTTTAATCCTGGTCATTTTTAAATACAAGGATGGTCCAAAGGCAACGATTGCCTGTTTTCCTAGAAAGTGGAATTTTTCGCTTTAGCACACAGACATGTTGTGATCATTTTTACATCTATGATGTAAATTGCAGAGTTTGTTCTTTTCTCTGGACAAACAGGCTAAAATTTTCCAGATCTTTATTGCATGTACTTGAGTTTTCATGTGGGGTCTTTCTGATATTACACACATGAGAACTGAAAACTTTATTTACCTTTGCTAACATTTTGACGGAGTTTGCAGCTTGTCACATATGACAGCATATTATAAATTAAAAACTAAATTGTTGACCTTTCTCTTTAAACTGTTATATAAGAAGGAACTGTTACAAGCTGCTGCCTCAACTGAAGGATCTGATCAGGGAGAAGGGGAGATATATTTTTATTATTATTCACCTTTTATGCACAGATGAAATCAAACCTGTATGATAACCAGTGCTGAAGCTTCTGGGACCTGTTCTTTCTGAAAGATATTCTATCACTACTCAAAGATATTCTATCAATACTCAAAGGTGTGTTAGCTCATCATCCCAAGGTGTTACCTGTTTGTCCTGCTGTCCAACACCACTTGTCTTTGATGACTGTAGTGTCTGCATGGTCTGAATGCTAACTGAATAAATGCAAAGTATATGGGAAGGACAAACATTTGTAGCTACTTTTAAAATCCTCCTAATTCCTTAGGACTACATTTTCATGTTGTCAAGGCGTTCTGTGTTATTAAGAGAGAAACAACAATGTGTGAATTACTTGTGGATGTCAAGTTTTCCTGTGTTCTCTAACTCACTTTTCCCTGAACAACTGAAAGTCCTCCAACATTCTTTACCCTGGTCTCCTGCGTCAGAGATTCCTGAGGGCTGGTTGTGTCATTGAAGAACGATTCAAAGAAGGCATCTGGTTGTTCTGCTTTCCCTACATTCTCTGGTACCTCTGTTTAGTCCTGGTCTTACATTATCCTTTGTTTTCCTTTTGTATTGGAGTATTTGAAGAAGCTCTTCTAGTTTTCCTTGACATCCTTGGCCAGATTTAATTCCAAATTTCTGAGAGAATTTTTTTGTCAGTTTAGATACACTGCTAAACTGCATTTCCTCTGCATTTTCTCAGATGTATGCAGCTGATACAAGCACTTTTACTAAATGAGGAAAATTCTCTCACATACTTTAACTCAAAGGTATAGTTCAAGCATTTCAAAGGAAAAATGGAACTGTCAGGAATGTTCATGATTCCACAAATCTGCCACTGGAAAGTAACCCTGCCCATGGCAGGGGATTGGAGCTAGATGATCTTTAAGGATGCTAAGTAATTCTATAAAATCAGTTTCTGATCAGGTGGTTCCATTTCTAATTAAGAGCAAATTCCTTTCTATGCCCCCTTATCACAGACATTGTTATATGTCATGTTGAACATTAATTTCCTCCATTCTGTTTTTAGCCAAAATGTTTTAACTACTCAGTGCTTAAGATTTGTGGAGATTGAAAATGGTGCATATTTAGGCCCTTATTCCTTTATATCAGTGAAGGTGTATGATAATATGTACATAAAATATTTAAATTAAGCAGTCTTCCTGACTACATGTGCAATTTCATAGAGGATTTAATGAAATTTAAGTGACAAGCTTCTAATCACTTCAGTTTTCCAAAAGTTTATTAGAGAAAGACAGAAATAACAATTAACTTATTATTCCTCTATATTTGCAATTTCTTCATTTTCATATTCTTTTGCAACTCCACTTATCAGTATATAAGGAAAATATGTACATCTGTATATGCATTATGTGGTTTATGAGTGGATATCAAAATAAACTTATAGTGTATGCTTTGATATAAATTCAGTTTTTCTTAATATTTTGTACCAGCTGGAGCTAGTGAATTTTTAAATCTATGTGAAGTTAAATGAATTTTATGTACCAGTTTCAGATACCCATATTGCACCAACCCATTGGACTTAATACAAACGTATACCTAGAAATAGAAGAATTTCTTCTCCCAGAGATTTCTTAGTGCTCCATGCTGTTGTCTGGTAGTCACAGATTGAAGCTTTGAAAGTATGAAGTCCTTATATAGACTTGTTTATCTATTTAATTGGCTTTGGTTTTTTCACTTATTGAATTACTATTCAGTTTTGATTTCACGTTAATTACTTTGTTTTTAAAGTTCCAGGAGTTATTGGATAATTTCCCGTGCAAAGAGGTTAAAGCTAAATAATGCAGACAAACAGCAGAAGCTCCCTTTGAGAATGCTGTTGAAGTTTGGCTTCCATGTCACGTACTGGGCCATAAAACGTAAAATAGATGTCTCCCTCCAAATGATCTGCAGTGAGAGAATAGTCTTAAAGACAGGGGGAGGGGAGGTTTAGAAAAAAACCCACAAAAAACCCAAACCACCACAACATAAAAAGTATTATAGTATCTGAGAGATACCATAATTCAAAGGTACTAGGTCAATATGAGTTTACATATTTTAAGGAATTTTTAATGTCAACAGATCAGTGAATAATTTTTTAAAATTTATTTTATGTATGAGAATCCACTCTTCCAGCCTGGTAGCACTGTATTTTAGCAATAGTTGTGGTATAAAATCAGACTTCAAAAGGAATGCATCACTTACAAGCAGCAAGAAGCAATGGTGCTTTCTTTGTGATAAATTGAAGCTAAAGAAAATATCTTGGTAATCTATATTATTTACAGAAGCAGTGATCAAAGGAGGAAGCATTCAAAGAAATAACATTCTTGTACATTCTGTACTGATGCAGAGTTACTGTCAGTAATGGTGAATATTATTGCTATCAAGGAATGTTGTGGAAATGCTTTTAAAACTCACATTTATAAAT
Organism: Cyanoderma ruficeps; assembly: GCA_008694505.1. Taxonomy (NCBI): domain Eukaryota; kingdom Metazoa; phylum Chordata; class Aves; order Passeriformes; family Timaliidae; genus Cyanoderma; species Cyanoderma ruficeps. Next base: position 23,670,390 of record VZDJ01007753.1, on the reverse strand, counting down.
CTTTGCTGCAAGTTAGGAGAAGGAGAGTAAAAGGAAGACAGACAATTTTAAGATAGCTGCTACTACTTATGGTGGTTTAATTACATTGCTACTTTTTCTTGTGCAGTGATGTTATGTCAATGTATTGCTTTTTACACAGCCCCTGGATGGGCAATAAATTTCATTACAGTTATCCTGCTGTTTAAAAAAACGGATTATAATTTTCAAATTAGCGTGTTCTTCCATCATATTAATAAAAATAAAAAAATCTCTTTATTCTCAGGCATGCACTACAAAGAAAGGTTGTAGGAAGTCTCTGGTTTTACACTTTGTCGACAGTGGTTCAGTATTCTCCACAATTTCACCCTGATTCTTGTCAACAGCAATGAACATGATGGAAATCTGCTGCATGAAGAACAAAATTGTTTAAGATTCAGATTATTTATTTCCTGGATGTAGGCTAAGCAAGACAAACTGTTACTGTTCTGGTGTTTCCCTGGGGTCTCAGGATCAAGCATGACAATGGATAGAAAAGCTCCAACAGCAATGATTGATATGACATTTCAAATGTCATTCTCGTATTTTCTTCCCTTGTAGTAATCAGTCCCAAAATTCACCCTTCAACTTCTTTTCTGGTGTGAGAAGAAGATGGTATTTTTTATTCTTTTGCTTGCAATACTCTTAAATTAATCAAAAGACCAGACTACTATTTAAAAAGCTTCTTTTGAAGTACTTAAAATTTTTATGTTTAATCCAATGACTCACATAATTCTTATTTTCCAGAAAAACAATACTTTTTAATGATAATATATCAGAATTAACTCTCTGTGAAATAGAAAACCTGCACAAACACTGATTACCATTCATCGTTTTTTGCGACTTTATCATAAGCCTCAACATATTTAACATCTTTCTTAAAACAGAATTTCATTTAACCTGTAATATATGATATTCATTACTGTACATGCAAACATATTTTTTCAAATAAAGACTTTTTACTGTAAGTCTTGTGATTGAGGCTGGAAAATATGGCCTTAAATATTTGGTAAACCAGAAAAATATCGCTTGTGAATACTATAATGTTTTAGAAACTCCTATTATGAAGATTACCTGGTGCATGCTTTTGAACATTTGATGTTGGCAATACCAAAATCATAGAGTTCAACAGTTCCATTTTTTTGAAGGGTGATGAACCATTTGGCAAATCATTTCATTAAATTCATCTTTGCAAAGAGACTGTAGGGTCTGTCTACCCCAGTGATTCAGTGTAAACTTTGCTTTGTCACCGATCTCAGCAGTCCTGGACACAGAGACAGAAATAGGCATGGGGATAAGTGTTGGACAGAGTTTGTATATCTCTCTCAACCTTTTAATCTTTCTACTAGCAAGAAGGTAGTACTCAGGTCAAGGATCCCCAAAACTCTCTCATCTTCAAAAAGCTCCTCTTATATACTTTTTGCCTTGGTAGGAAAATTTCCTTCCTCTTTTTGCCTTCCAAAGAATCTAGCCTGATTCTTCTGCCAGTTGATAAAGGAAATGGAGATTTTCAAAGAAAATGGCAGTACTAATGACTTTTACTGAAGTAAAAATAATATTTCAGAACTGCAGTACCAGCTGGATTGCAAATAAAAAATCTAACTTTAAGAAAATGCCTCTTTTATCATAAGAGCTGGGTCAGTTGTCCATCTTTTAAGATGTGTGGGGAAAAAATGAGATAAATTAGTTGTTTTTCTTTTTTACCAGCTGTAACAGCAGGTAATAATCTCACTTTACCTTGAATGTGTCATTCATTACAAGCTACTTGCTTTCAGTCATGGGGATTTATAATGGTGGAAAATCACCAGGGAACACTACTACTCATCTCTGAAATAACACACCACAGGCCATTGAAATTAATATCCATTTAAAATGTATGTAAATAATATGTTTTTCTTGCAGTTCGTTTCCATACCAGTAGCTAAAGGTAGCCAAACATAATGTCCTTCTAACATTGGCCAGGAAATTTACAGCCGACATTTTTTAACACTTAAAGCAAGTGACTCACAATGTTATACTATGTTTATATTTTCACCTGTCCTACAGCACATTCTTGCCCATCATTTAAACCATGTCATTTTCTGCCACTATCTCAGATGGCATCTCTAATAACCCTGTGTATGAACAATTATTTCCACTGAAGTGGCATGGCTACTCCAATGACAGCTTTAGGGATTGCACAAGAGTAGAGGATTGACCTCTGTGCTCTATGACTGCAAATGGAATTTATGTATTAAGTTCAAGAATTTAAAAGAAAGTGAAATATAAAACTCCCCACAATTTCTTAGTGATGCCATTGGCTTTATTAGTTGTTTACAATGAAACACTGGTTAAAATCAAGGTAAGCTGTCAACAGCAGTGAGATAGAAAATTAAGAGGATTGACATCTGTTAAAATCCTTCCAATGATACACCTCTTAATGGTGACAACAACGATTATTCAGGCTCTAAAATGTTTAAGCATCATGCCTTCTCAAAAGTCACAATTCCCTCTCAGCCCACTCCTGACATTCATAATCCTGTGTTAATTTATTCTATTGGATTATCTCAGAATTTTGATCATTTGGCCAGTTGAATGTTTTGCAAATACTACTGGATTAAATTCTAATCTGCTGGCACTCATGCAAATCTGTCACAATTCTTTAGTTTCTTCAGGATTAGCATCAGAACATTATTGTAAAACTACTTTTAAACTCTTTAATTGCATTTCAAATGACAAAACAATGTGTGGTTTCCTTGAATAAATTTTGAGTTTCTGGGTGAACCTTAAGAGATACGTCATTTACATATATATATATATATATATATATANCATACATACATACATACATACATATATATATATATATATATATATATGAGCAAGTGTATGTGTGTCCGTGCATACGTGCGTATGTGCACATATATACTTCGAAAATTTTGAGGATTCTAAAATCAAAAATCACAGCAAGTAGTAGTATAAGTACGACTCTAATGAGCCATGTTCTGGTAATTTTTCTCATGAGACCTAACTAACACAAATACTCTCAGTGAAGTGATCTTATGAAATTTAAGTCAGTATCACAGTCAGCCACAAGAAGACTGCTACAATTTTAGTTCTTTCAACTGCTATCTGTTTCACTGTTATCAAAATCAATATAGCTTTCCAGTTTGCAAATTATTTTAATATGTGCCCAAAATGTGTAAATTTCCTAAGTAAATTATGGTTATGTCTGTCTGGGGTGGAGTTAATTTTCGTCACACAGCTTGTATGGTAATGGGTTTTTAGATTTGTGCCTAAAGCAATGCTGATAACACACCAATATTTCAGCTGTTGCTGAACAGCGCTTGCACAACATCAAGACTTTTTCTCACTCTGCTGCACTTCCCCTGTGAACAGGAGGATGTGCAAGATTTTGTGGGAATACAAAACCACGAAGATAACCAAAACAAATCAGATATTTCATGCCATATAATGTCATCCTTGGCAATAAAAAGGAAAAAGAGGTTTTAGGATGGTTTGCCATCTTTCGCTTGGGAGAGAATTAGTCTACCCTTGGAAGGTGGTGAGTGACTGTCTTTGTAACACTGTTTTTGTTCTATTTTCTTTCTTTCTTCTTCCACTTCTTTTTTATTAAATCATTTTTTATCTAGAACCATAAGATTTCTTGCTTTTTCTCTTCTGTTTCTCTTTTGCTGTCCCACTGGAGACAGGGTGTGGGTGAGCAGCTGAATGCTGCTTAGCTGCCTCAAGGGCTAAACATACAACCAGTTAGTTACTAACCAAAAGTTGCTATTTCTATACTTGAAAAAAGTCTCTCATGCTTTATAAATTATATTAAATGCAATAACTTTTTTTTTTTTAATTCTTAGCATTAAAAACTCAACGAACACTCCAAGTTCAGGGCAGCTTTTTTTTCTAGTCTAAATTGTGTGGCTACAGTTAAAAAACTGGCCACCTGTTAGGGATAGAGCTAGGAGCTTCCAAAGTCAGAAGATTATCCAATATAATCAATATTTCGCTTCTCTACCTTTCACTAGAGAATCATGGTACCAAGTGGTTAAAGTTTATGATACCAGAGCTGGAATGAATTTTCCCAGTGATTTCACATTCAGCAGTGGCAAAGGTTTTTTATGGATATATGTGGAGCAAAAAAACTGGCAAGAGACACAGAAATTGCATAGAAATTGACTGGAAAAAAGAGCAGTGAATCTTTGAAACAAGGAAAGGACATGGATTTAAGAGAAAGAAGAGTCCAAAGGATTTCAGGACACCAGGTAAACACTCAAAGAACTACAATGGTTTTCTCTATCATGTCTTGTGCTGATATATGAGTCAATTTTATCTTGCTCCCTATCCCATGATGTAACCTGTCATTGCCTCACCAATTTAACTGTAAACACTACTCCCAGTAGGAAGTATATCTTCAGTTGTATACTCTGCTAAGGTCAATATATGCACTGAAGGCAGTGACGGTAGAGCTAATCCTTTTAAAAAAACACCTAGGTAGAGTTAAAAAATTTCTGATGGAAAACAAACCAAAATATAAATATTTCAAACCAGCTTTCTCATTTGAACAGTAAGTTAAGATTTAGATGAACTCCAAGTATTTTTATCAAAATCACTTTATGTTTCAGGCTCCCTCTTCTATTTGTAGATGTGTTTGAATTTGTTAGTAATACAGTAGAGATCCTTCACTTTAAACAAAGTAACTGCTGAACTAACACATGGGACCATCACCAGCTTCAAGGCTCAGTTTTCCCACCTTCACACAGTCATTGCCATCGGATGTTGATGTATGGGCTCTTAAATCTTTGAAATACAGAACCTATATTCCTGAGCTGTGAAGGTCTGAGTGTCTATAGGGAAATAATTCAAGTATTTTGGAAAATATTTCACAGTAAAATTAATGCATAAATCATATTATTTTCATTGACTTTGGGATTATATTTTTTACCTAAATATACAATGCTTTTGAACTGGAGGTTTATAACTGCAGTTCATTTGAAAGTCTTATCAAACACTTATTTAATTTTAATGAATTAAATCATTTACATATTCATACACATGTATGCATTCATGCTAAATACAGGTTTCCTTTACAGGTCTAAATATATAAATGTACATCTTGAATATTTGTCAGAGCTGCTTTCTTATGTCTGGTATTTCCAATGTCAGTAAAACAGAAATCTTTTCTTAAAAAGCAGAAATACCGCAAATAATTTTTTCCTTAACAAAAGGGAAATTGCATTTTTTTTAATATTAAACATTGTTTCATTATGTTTAAGCAAGTAGATAATTATGCAATAATTTCATACTAAGCTATAATTACATGTATATATAAATTACTGTCAACATCAAGTGAAGTGAAATGTATGCTTCAATGTAAATAATGGGATAAAGTGGAAGGTTAATTAGATGTATGATTGCAGTCAACAGCCTCCTATCTTAGAGAAGAAAGACAGGAAATACAGACTGGTATCATCATTCCGTTTTCATCACTGCACTTTCTGCTCTTCTCCCTTCCTGTCCTTGTTCATTTTTGATGACTTGACTATTAGACCTTCTTATCTTTTTGTACTCTTTTTCCTCTCCTCGCCCTGGCATTGTTGTTGCAAGAACCAAAATCCATCACAATTTATTTTCTCTTTGTATTACCATTTACAGGTAAGGTAAGAAGAAGACACTCAACACCTAAGTCCTAACACCTGGCCAGTATGGAAGAATGTTTATAGTTCTTGCATAAAAAATAATGAGACTGTGTGCCATTCTGATTACTCTGGATAATCTTCAGAACACCTTGAAAATTTGACTCTTTTTCCATTACTAGACATCTCAGTTTGAGGTTCTGTAACAACAAACACTGTAAAGCTCCCCTTGACATTAATTTTCCTCTTTTTTGTTTTTTTCAGATCCATTCCTTATATGAAAAATATATAGTTAAGATGAAAATGCTGCAAATGTTTTTTCAGTGGGGTAGGATCAGGACTGTAATACATAGAAATTTGCCTAAGAGAAATATGCAAAAGCTTCCAAACTTGTTTCCTAATATTTCTGAGAAGATACTGAGCCAGCTTTGAATAATTTCATAATATGTTAAAATTTCATTGTCATGTAATACTTTCAATTGATTTCCTTGTAAAAGAAAATATAAAGTTTAATCAAGCCTTGGAAGGGTACAGTTCATAATTCCCTCATTCTTTTCCTCTCCTTCCTCTTTCTCCATGCTTTTGTATTTTGCGTAGCCCACATTCACTCCCATGTCCCTGCCTTCCCATTACTCCTTACTGCACCACCAAATACATGAAAGACTTAAAATGCAAGGTCGTAGTGATGAGAGCTGAATCCACCAATTACTTGCTGCAATGTTTGCTTCCCCTTTCCTGCTCCCAACTCTTTACCAGCAGAATGGCATCCAGGGATTTGGTTGAGATTTTTCTGTTCATTCATAGTTTGTTAGATCTGTGATCTTTTTTTGAGAAGACAGAGTCCAAAACCTTTCTTTGTTATTTTTAGAAAGTGATTTTTTATAAAGAGATCTAAACCATTTTATTTTAAAGCTCTAACCATGTAAAGCATATGTTAATTTCAAACATTTTTTATATCCTTGCTCAATAGCATAAATCTGCATCTGACCATTTGTGCCTAAAGAAGCTAGACCATACAGAAAAATTCGATTTTGGAAAGTAAGGAACTTGAGCAGACATATAATAAATAAGACCTTTACAAACCCTATAAGTCCCAGAATTTAGAAGATTTCTTAGGATTTATAGCTTCACAGGGAATTGTGAAGAGAAAACTATGGAGGTCTGGATTATTTTGAAAGTCCAATAGATCAGCATACCAAATAGAGAGCTGAGGAGTGTTCCAGTTTCTTACAAACCTTTTAAAGTACAGAGGAGTTTTGTGAGAAAAACACCTTCTGTTCAAAGGTTTTGAAACACAGCTGAAAAAAACTGAAGGCAGCTGTCATTCCAGGTCTTTCTGAGATGAGCAATCTTAAGTCATCTAGTTGTGAATGATTATGATTCAGTTGATGGCTGACTTTACGTTGATAAAAAAGATCTTTGCTGTCTAGGTTGTCTAAGCAGAATGAGAAATAATCAGCTACTGAGAAAACACAAGTCATGCTGGACCCCTCAATGCTATAGGAAGGAATATACTCAGTCTAAAGAGGAGACTCACCAAAAAAAATAAAAATTGGAACTGTATTTTTTGGGTAACAAAAGATAACAATTTTGAGAGGGGAAAATAACTAATTAGTAGCACATCCTCATTTTTACAACACCACTGAGGCTGGCAATCAACAAATGTTTAAATGTCCTGATAATTCAAAAATAAATACTCTCTGTGAAAGCTTCTATTATGTTGACATATAAAGGCATTCATACCATTTAGTGTAAGTCAAAGCTTTCTGGAAATACTGTATAAGTTACGTATCTGTATGGAGTGCCTTTGGCAGTCACACAAAGCTGCTAATATTGCACATGTTTGAAATATGTCTCACTCAAGCCATGACCACGGGCCCTTGGCCACTTAACATATGACATTAGTTTCATATCTCCTCTCAATAACAGGATCTCCAGTTATGCAGCATCTGCCAGTAATGAAATTGACCATCTATTTTAGTCTGAATTTAAATTATGCTTCTGAACTTTTTACCTGTATGAATTTGATCTGGAGATGTACAGATGCACCACGTCTATAAATAGCTCAAATACATCTAAATGCAATGGAACAAAAGACTGAATGTGTTTGAATATTACGATTCTAATAGAACAGCTGGTGAAACTCAAGAGTTTTTGAGACTCAGTCCACAGCCTACAGAGCCTCATGGAAAGACTGAAGTGTCTCAAAGATCTAATTTCATTGCCCTGATTTATACCCTAATTGTATAAACTGGCTTATGATTCACTCAGCATTCATTAGAGGATGATTGGAAATCTGGCCTCCACTTGCACGGCCCCTTTTCAGGAAGCTTGACCAGAGGTTTGGGTTCAGCAGGATATCTGACTCTGTGTTGCTGTATGTGCTTGTTTGGGTCTGTGTGGGTCTATATAACAATCAGGGACAGAGCACAACTATCAGAGGCAGCCAGCAGATGTAGCAGTTTGCAAAGCAGTTTCTGGATGCTATTTCTTTGATATGTTCTTGAGCTTCTGTGGTTTTTGTGAGAAATCTGGGAACTTATGAGAACCTTCAGAGGAACATGAGGTTGCCTGCTGCTGCCAGGTAGGACTAAGGATCAGGTATGGCTTCCTCTAGCAGATTCTGACAAAACCTGCACCTGCCCTTTATCAGATACACCATTTTTTTTTCTGTCATTGACTCTCAAACTAGGTGAAAATAATATCTACTTAGGTAATGTTTACTGGTGCTTAATGATTGAAGCACTATCTGAAAAAAATGTTATAAAAAAATAAAAATTCAATGACACAGTGAATTATAGCTGGACTGTAAATGAAAAGTTAGAAAGCAGATTCTTCCTCTCCCTACAGTGGAATATGCTCATTACTTTGTTTAACCCACAACGTTTAGCCATAACAATTTAATGTCTACAGATAAAATTATTTTACCAACTGGATGTGAACAAGTGTCTCAAGTATTCTGAAAAGGAGCTATCTGTTCTACCCATTTAATGATTTTTTAAAAAATTAGTATTTTATAACCTATTAGAAGCTTACTGTCTTGTTTTTGTTTCATGCATTCATGTTCTCTTTACTCAGAGAGGATATTTTTATAGGTAAGGTAACTTATATTTCATGTTTTAAAAAGTCTTTCAAGATTACTTTCAGTAAAGTTGCTGGTTCATACAAGAACATTTTGTCTGCTAGGTCAAATGCTTTAACATGCAAGTAGTAATTAACTACATAACAGATAACTTTATTTGTATGAAGTCTTGTTCTCTCTACCATAGAAAACGGTCAAAGCAGTCTTCAACGTACCAAAAATCTCATTTCCACAGCTTTAGAAGTAAATGTTTGACAAACACAATAAAAAGTTTGATGTGCTTCATTCTACTGGAAGACATAGATGTAGATGGAAACTCCAGGAAGAGCGTCAATATCCTAATTTCAAAGAATGAAAGAGGAAACAGGGATCCTTAGTAGTAGCTGGAATTCTTAATCCTTTCCTGTTTGTTGCTAAAATGAAGCACCTCTAAAGAGAATCATAACATGGGAAGATATGTCTGAGGAGATTATACACAACTCTAGTGTCTTTGAAAACTGATGTATAGAAGGGCCTAATATGAGGTATGATTACCAAAAATCCACAGTGAGGATAAATAACGACAGAAAACCATTCAGCACAGCTGTTTAAAAGCTGATATTTCCCATCCTCATCATACCAACAGATGTCAGATTTTGTTAGGCAGCAGTTCTAAAGCCCTAATAAATCAGAGGTTGAAATATCAAGAGTACATTATTCCCTGTCTTGCATGCTTTGACTGCCAGGCATTTCCAATGTGAACTACCTCAAGGAGCTGAGTGAGATCATCTTCACTGTATTTTCCTGAGAATTAAGCAAAGTGACACAAAAGAAGAGCTTGAAAAATAATTTTAAATTTTGACGTGATGTAGAGCTTGGGCCTCCCTGAAGAGGTTTCCTTCTCTTGGAAGTAAACCTTGCTCAGGATGAAGCTCTGTGTATCACCTGGGTCAGGGTAAAGATTTGAACTCCGCTCTTTTATCTGAGACTCAGAATCAAACAACCTCACCTCTGAAATTTGAACAAGATTATCAATACCAGCTTTTTTTGTCCAGTCAACTTTGAGGTTTTCTTTAATAAATTCAAGGGGTTCTCATTTGACACTTTATGTCACTTGCTTTCAGTCAGTAACTGTAAACCCTCCTGGCTTTCAAGCTGTTGTCATATACTTTTTATAATTTTATCTTGCATGCAATAAAATTGAAGTTATATAGTGGGTTTAGTAAAGTTGGAATTTTTAGGTAAAAAGTACCCAACTATAAACTCCCTTTGCCGAAGAAGACTGTCTATATATATATATATATATATATATNTACACACATATATATTAAAGAGAAAATATTTTAAAATGCTTCCCTTTTTATTAATGACACATGCAGCATACATAAAACACTATTTGCATTTTTCTCATTTTCAGCATCTCCTTTATTTTCATAATCCTTGAAATAATTTATCTTTCTCTAATATCTTATGTTGTAAAATTTGTACCCCTTCATTAAACTTATCCAACAACAGAGACACAAATTTTAAGAGTTATAATCCTGCTTTCTTTTTGTGGACAGAAGCACTTTCCATTCAAAATAAATAATGAGTTTGGTGTGATGATTTAGTTTTCTTTCATTTCTTTCCCAAGGGTTACTCTAATCCCTTCTTTCATTGAGAAATTGTTATCAATCTGAAGATTCCTAACCTGAAAACAGAAAGGAATGAATCCTCACCACAATGTTCCTTACTTAGAGGTGTTTCCCAAGTAACCTGAGAGTAACCTAAGGGGATTTATTTAAATGTTTTATTTATTTTACTTTATTTTTTATTGATGGATAAGATGGAGACCATATAATGATAATTTATTTGTCATCTGTTCTCAGAACTTTCATATGAGATTTTCAAGTTCTATATAGACAAAAATTAGTGAAGCAACTCAAGGTCATTGCTGCAGTGTACAGATTTCATGAACTGATAAACCTAGGAGAATAAAACTTAGATTCTCATTTCCAAATCTCAGACCTTGGCTTTACAAAACTCAGATTATATAGGAGATAAAACTTTTAGGTGCCATGAGGATGAAGAGTAGTTGATTCCAGCTGCTAAGGAATGTTGTTTTGAACTTCTAAATAACGCTTACAAATTTTCTATCCATTAAATTGCAGTAGCTTCTGCAGTTTTCAGCATTACTTTGTCAAGGTAATTCTTGTTTGACTTTTTTAATCTGTTCAACTTCTTCTTGGTTGTGCTACTAATAAATTGCTTATTGAGGATGTACCTACTTTAGCCTGTTATTGGGATGTTGCACATTCCAGATCATGATTTCAATAGAATAAGTAGGAAAATGAAATGGATTGTAAAGGTAAAAAACCAAACCAAACCAAAAAGAAAAAAAAAATCCCAAAAAAACAAATAAGCACAAACAACCAACAATAAAATCAAAATTGTCAAGTAATTTGGTGGAGCTCCTAGATAGATTAACAGAACATGTCTATTAGTTAAGTGCAATTTTCCATGGGATAGAGAAGAACAACCTATCCTTTAGTAAATTCACTACATATTTCCTTTCCATGGAAAATTCTGTCAAATTTCAGGTTTTTCAGATTTTGGTATGAATGTAAGAGTAAATATTCATAAATAAAAAATTAAATTTTCTCCTTCTCTTTTGGGTCTTTCCTTTGAGAAGAAAAAGAAAGAGAAGGCAGGGAGGGAGAAGACACCCTCAAAAATCATAGGATGGTAATTCAAATTAGAGACAGAAAAAATAAAAATATGAAGGAAGAGAATACCTTTTACATCTTTTTATTACTTTCTTTATATTTTAACTTGAACAACAACTTTACTTTCTCTGCTTTATAGTTTACTTTCTCTGCTTTTTATCTGAATTGAATCTATGATAGCAGCAAAGCTAAATTATTTGTGTTCTTATCAAGAATATGACGATAACAGAATGAGAACAAAAAAAATTAGACAATATAATAAAATAGAACAAAAACCTGATAAAATAGATGATCCTGAATTTATAAATACTAGTGTTTTTTCTCCTTACTCACTACAAAAATATCCAAGGAACTAGTATTTTATAGAATTTGTGTAAATTAGCATGCTTTATTTCCAGCATACTGGTTAACTTTTTTTTTTTTTCAATGGAGGCATGAAAAATATAGACGAAAAATTGCCTAATTGGAGTGTGGAGGGTAAAGGTCTGGGAAAGGTCTGTTAATAAGGCTGGTAAGGGTAGGCAATGTTTATGAGGCTGTCCTAAAAAAAGTGTGGCACTGAAGATACTAGGGGTGGTGACAGTTTGAGAAATGTCAGATGATAAAATGAAGAAAAAAATAGTGAAGCTAATTGCAGCTAGCAAATAGAACATGGCTATACTGCATTGTTCAGGATTTCATTGAGGCTACAAAATACTATTTTCAAACTCCTAATGTATTTAATGTACCATAGACTTTAATGGATATGTTAAAACTAATGTGAAAGTAAAACCTGAATTTTCTTCTCTAAATGGATGTTTTCTCCTGAGCAGCAGTTAAAGGAGTATATGGAGAGGAGAGATGGATAAAAAAGACATCTGCAAAGTCACTAAAATGAATCTCTGTGTATTGCAGTCTCTTGGGTAGTTCAATAAAAATCTGTTTTCCACTGTGCTTCATTTAAAATAAGCAAACTGAAAATGTCACGTATTGAATGAGCTACATTGCTTGGATTGGTTAAATAAAAAAAATAGGTGTGATAAAAAAGTGACAGTGTCTTTCTGACAGGCAAATGCATGTCAGAAACTATATGAGATTACCTGACTTTGGTACTATCCTTTGAGCTGGTTTGCTAATGATAATTCTAATTATTTTTTTCACATCCAAGCAGGGAATATCCATTCCAGCCTAATTTTCCTTCTTTGACTTGCAAACCCCTAGAGTATTCTAGCTTTAACACAGACTTAATTCATTCCAAAGTGCATACTTTATTTGGATATTGCGTATTTAATCAACTTCTGCGGTAGCCTGTATTTGAACAGATTGCAGGGGGGAAAAAGCAAACTTCCTTCTGATTTTTTAAGTCTCTGAAGTGGTTTTTGTTCAGTGTCTGATCTATAGAACATGTCAAAACTGAATAATTTATGTAACAAAACAAAGACAACAAGGTCAGAAGAGATGTATGATTTTTACAATAGAGAACATTCAGGGACATGATAGTATGCGAGACATGTTCCTGAATGTTAAGGAGGATTTTTTTTTCTCCTTATTTTTCTTTGCAAGTAAATGAGCTCAAGGATGTGAAAAAAGACATTAGATTCCAGAAAAAATTAAACTTTTAGTATACCGTAGGTAGGAATTAACTGCTTTCTTTGCTCCTTGGGATTTTCTGTGGACCTCAGGGAAGGAATGTTCTAGGAGGTTGCCGTAGCAACACTGTACTTTAATAATTGCATTAGTCTGAAACTGAAAAGGCCTCAAAATACTATAGAAAATCACATAGTGTCCACAAAAAGACCCAAATTTATCAACTGATAGAGAATCTTCTTTTCCCTAGATTTTGGGTCTCCTTTTCAAACAATATTTGGGGAGGTGCCTATTACTGTTACAGACATTCCCTATCTGGGGAGGTGGGCAACATTCCATATTAATTAACATTCCATATTAATATCTGACCTCATTCTCAAGAAGATGTGGCATAGAACACAGGGACCAAATTCTGTATCTTGACCCTTATCTCCAAACCTACCACAGGGAAAGTGGGACAGTACAGAATTGCTGAAGTGGTTTTCTCATTGCATGTGGAAGATAGAAATCTGAAGGGAAAACAAATTCCACTTGTATAGAGGAAAGAGGCATTGCAATCCTCTTTTAGACTCTGATATTTAAAATGTTCCCTTATTACAGGTAACTCAGAAATAATGTCATGGTGACCAACAGGTGATGATGCAGGCATGTGATACACCAGGATCAGTCATTTTGACCTCATAGGTTCCATCCTGTTTTCACATAAATTAGTGTAAGATAATGATTTTTAATATTTCACTCTAAAATCATACACACATATGCACACAATTATAATTTTCAGTTAAAATATAGTTCATATGTGTGTCTATAATTTTACTGCAAAATTAAGATGCAATAAGAAATCCTTGTTTATAGTTTTTAGGTTTTTGTCAGTCAAACCATGCTGTCAACACCCAAAGCTTGCATTTCTAATCTTCGTTCTGTCTTTTAGAATCTTTTAGTGAAAAAGAAGTACAGCATTTTACTCCTCACAAGTTTTGGTCTCTTCCATTTTGCAAAAATTGAATTTTCCGTTCTTTTCTCTCTTTGAAGTGAGGCATGGGCTACAGGCAAAGGAATACTTACTCACCTGCTTTGTAAAAGCATGAACAGCAATATCAGCAATAATGAAAACGAGCCTCTGGAAACAGGGCTTAGATTATCATTCACCATCAACTTAAAATCTAGATTTCTCCCAGTAAAGAAATATTATTACCATGTTACATGTTAGTGCAAGGATAGCTTAAAATCTTGTTATTGTGGGTTAAGGCTCTGATTATATAATACAAGTTTTCGTGAAATATAGATTGTGCTGATTGAAATTCTTTTTCAGGTGCTACAGTCAGAAACTAGAACTTTTGATACCAAATTTTGATAGCATTTTTGATTTAAGAAGATAAGAAGAAGATAAATGTTATGACAGCTCAGGAAGATGTGTGAATATTAATGTTCACAACCAAGCAAGAAGCATCACTTTAAAATAAAACCTTGGTTAAATTCTGCACATGCGTACTTGTGAATATGCACTTGAATTTTCAATCCTAACAAACTACCACTCAATTTTATTTTTTCTACTGACCAATCATAAATATATATTTTTTGTAGTTATTTTCCAGAAATAGCTGCCACAGGAATTGCAGTATTTTACTTGCAAATATAATATATAAATTGTACATATGTATATAGACTAGTGTTTATAGGTCAGAATCAAACAGAATTCTTCATGATTCAAGACAACATGAGGACTTTAAGAAATACAAACTTCTTGTAGTGTCAGGAGATTTGGAAGCAGGGATATAGACAAACTTTAAGAAAAAAGTGTGGGAATGTTTTTTAAAAGGTCATCTATTTAATCCCTCTATGTCATATATATTTAAATTTTACCTACATTTTTATGAGAGTTAGTTAAGCCCTCCAGGTCATATAAGAACAACAGGGCAATAAAATCTAAAATATCTAAATGCAATAATTTAAAGATTCATCCTAAATACATTATATATATTTAATATATCAAAATAGAATACCTAAGGTTTTTTAATTTCTTTTCTCTTCAGTAGACAACTACAAATAGGAGACCATTTCATTTCATAAGAATATTCACACGTATTCTTTTATAATGTACAGATACCCTCACTATTGCATCTTCAGTTTTGAAATCCTACCTTGACATCATCAGGGAGAAATCATTTAAATTTCTGATTTAATGTTCTCTGAGTTTTAGACCTTTGAGTTTTCCAGTGATATTGCCACTTATTCAAGAAAGATTTTCATTCCGAACACATGCATTGCACAAACATTGTCATCAATTAAACCTTGGAAACCATCAAGGGAGTATTGAGGGAGTTTTTGAACATCAAAAAACTTGGAAAGAGAATATAGCAATAAACCTAAATCTCACTTTTTTGTTCTAAACCGTATTTTACTTTAGATTGATGACAAAAAACCCCCCCTATTTTTGAGATAAATTATTCACACATTTTGAGTTTATCCTGAAGTAGTCCAGCTGGAAAGGAAACATTTCTGTGTCTTGATGAAAATTTGTATAGCTATTGAAACTCTAGATAATGCGTTCCCTGTTTAATTAAGTGTGTGTATATTCCACAGATGCACATAGTCACAGATCCACAAGGACTTGCCTGTCTTCACTCATAATGGTGGCACACAGGAATTGTCAACCTGTAGAATTAGATGAAGACTCTGTGAACAAACCGTTGGGAGCAAAGGGTTAAAATCCTAAGATTTGGTGGGGAGGAGGAGTAGTTTTGTTCAAAGTGAACTTGGACCTTCCTGGTAAAAATGTCGGTGTAGGCAACTCCATTTATTATGCCTAGTGTTGCTCATCCTCTGCCTCTTTTGAGAAGTAGAATTCCCGTGTAGAGATAACACAGTCTCACAGACAGGCTTGACCCTTGTGCTGGGAGAGAGATGACAGAAGCCCAGCCTGGAGACAAACTGTGGGTGCACAGAGCCCTTTGATCTGTGGGGGCAGGCAGTCCCCCCTTCTCATCCTTCAGGATGAGCTGAGCCTAACGGGGCCGGTGACCCCGTGTCTGTTAATGTATAACCCCCTTTTAATTTTTATCTGTGCCGCCCGCCCGGCGGTGCTGGCGCAGGAATGGAATAAACCTCTCCTGGCATTTCAGCTGTGGCTTGGTGGTTGCCTTGGTTACCTGAAGGCGTTGATTCACGCACAGACATCTTTAGCTGAATCCTTCCTTTCGTCTGTTTCCTCTTGTGTCCAAATAAACACAGTAAATAACATGTATATGAAGATTTGAAATATGCCCTTACTTTTCAATACCATAGAGGATGTTTAATAGCATGGTTAAAACCATCTTTTCTTAGGGAAAAACTGTGGGTGAAATGTAGGATGGGATCTTGCAATATTGACAGTCAAGTCACAGACAGAAAATCAAAATCAGGCTACTGATTATACATCATATATACGCATTTAGTACCCTCTAATAGTCATATTCTTAATAGTTTTGAAAGAAGTTTTTATAATAGAAATAATCTACTTGCAATATGAAAGTGATCATCTCCATCCAAATGTGATGGAATAAGATATTCTTAATCTTATAAGATATTCTTATTCTTATATTCTTAAGCTCGCTTCACTGTTTGATGAATCAAGTAGATTTTGAAATATTAAACCACATCCATTTCTTGTGTAAGAAAACCAAATTCATTACTAATACATGGGAAATTCCAATCAACTGGCTATTACAGCATAGGTAATTATTTCCTTTTTTCATATAGAGTTACATTAGCAGCAGATCTTAAACCAAATTGTTGTAAGACATTTTCCCACTTGTTTCTTGACCAAGGCTAAACTTGTTTAAGACAAATGCCGAACTTGCTCTGCTGGGTTTTTTGCTAGTTTTTGTTCCCTTAGTTTCTGACTCACACCCTGGAAATATGCCTCAAGTTTTGATTGAGTTCCAAGGGAAACAGGCAGCCTTTTTGAGTCCTTAGGTTAGTAAATCAATATACCAGCTCTTCTCTATAGGGGGACGATATAGAAAGAAATAATCAATAGGCATAGATATAATTATACCAGTCCATGCCACTATCTGGAATCCTTAGCCTTAAGGAGCACATATGACAGGAGAAATTCAATGTTTTATTGTCTGTTTGTCTCCTCTTGGCAATGGCAGTGAGTTTAGGCTTCAAACTAATTTGTTTGGGTCTTGCAGCTGCCTTTGATACAATTAGCCATGAAGCGTTACTGATATACTGTTTTGTAAAGTATGCCAGGAATAGACAAAATGGTGCTCTGTTCTTTCATTCTGAGAAGATGAGAACAGCTGACCAGAGAGACATCCCCACTAACACTGATCTTTAAAGTGGAATGGTAATGCTACCATAAATTCATACTTTTAGTATTAGTAAGACTAAGCTCATATTTTGTTGAATTGAATTGATATTGGGAAATGAATAACAAGGTAGAACATAAATTCGAAATACTAGAGGTCTGTGCATCTGAACTGCCAGTGCTCCATGGGAGTTTTGGTTGTGGTGCCTTGTACCTTCATTTTCTATTCTGAGCCTATGATTCTGGCTTCTTTGCTACACAGCTGACTACAGATATAGAAGAGGAAGATGAGTAACACAGCATTGTATTTAAAGCTCCAGAACAGTTTAGATTTGGTATCAAACTATCTTGAATAGAAATACCTCTGTTTATTATACAGTAACATAAGACTTCTAGATTATTCAACTCTAGAGAAAGAAAATTGCCAAACACAAATATGAATATTTACAGGTTTGGGGCAACAATGTATCTGGTCAAAGAAAAAATGAAACGAAAAAATAAAAAAAAAAGGGGCAGGAAATTTCCAACTAGACGTGCTCTTATTACTTCAACTATTTGTCTCAGTTTGTACATTTTATCTAGTCTTTTTATATTTGATTGACAGCGTATTACTGAGATTGGAGGAATGAGATGACAGAATGACTTAAAAAGAATGGTCATCAAGTGCAAGAAAAAACAGTGTAACTGCTATATTGTAACCGGTTTTCAGGTCGTTCATGATTGTACTTAATGTGTTGAGCTTAATCTGCTCATTCATGAATGCATTAGGTCTGGTTACCTTAGAGACTGATGTTTTTCTTCAGGCAGGTCAGATTGTTTGAAATATTAAAGTTAAAATATTCTGATAAAACTCTGAAGAAACTAAAAGTGATAAAGTCAAAAGGCTCTTAAATGTAGTTTGAAATGTTCTGTAGAATTACAATAGCAATACAGAACAGAAAATTTTAGAAAAATATCTTTTAAAGTCTTTAGAATGTTTTGTATTAGGAAGACATATATCTGAATAACTTTACAGGATTCTTTTTTACACTTAGCTATTAAGCAGACAGGCAGCAGGATATTCTTTGCATGAGGTCGTTGTTTCCTAACTCAATAATCTGATATACAAATCAAATCACAAATACCTAGTTGCTCAAACTCATTTTATTTTAAAGGAAGTGAAAGGAGTATAGATGTAGGACAAGACTGAGTTTAAAGGAATTTAGAAGATCCTTTTGAACATTTATTGTAACTGCAGAGAGAGTACACTTCCCAGCTCAGTAGTAGATGAAAGAAGGTCTTTCTGAGCTGGTCTACGTCTGTATGAGTTTCTGAGACAAATGCTATATATATATTAAAATTACTGATTTGTGTTAATGAAAGAAAAAAATGTTTTGCCATAAGTCAAAAATCCATTATACAATCTCTAAGTTCCAAAATGGTTAAACAAATAATATTTTACTATGTTTGCTTTAATTCTTTAATCAAATGCCTACATTCTTTCTGTCTTTG
Organism: Cyanoderma ruficeps; assembly: GCA_008694505.1. Classification (NCBI taxonomy): domain Eukaryota; kingdom Metazoa; phylum Chordata; class Aves; order Passeriformes; family Timaliidae; genus Cyanoderma; species Cyanoderma ruficeps. The sequence goes on along the minus strand of VZDJ01007753.1, from coordinate 23,651,631 downwards.
TTTTCTTTGACATTTTATTATATCATCACTGGAATGATAGACAGCAGTACTATAGATCTTCAGAAAAGGTGGAAAATTACTTAGCTGTTTGGTTATAGTAGGAAAAAAAGAACTCTTCAGGTCAATTCTAAGAAAATCTTGCTTTTAAATAAGAAAGGCATTGATTAAAAAGAGACCAAATACCATCAGAACAATCCAGAAATACTGGGATGGTTTCAAAAGAGCAACTAGACAAACAGAGGAAACAAAGAAAACTACAGCTGGGAATCTATTGGACTAGAGATAATAAAAACAGCAGGAGAAGAGAGAAGGAAAACATGTAAGGAGAAAATAAAGCATTAAAAAGGAGAAACATAAAAGTGACTGTGAAATGAGTAGATGATGCCAGAATATTTGATATTGAAGGGCAGGATCTGAACAGACTTCTGAAAGGTTTGGCTTAACTCCCTTCCAAAGCTAAGTTTGCAATGGTAAGATATTAACTAAGAGGGATGTCTAGGAAACTCCAAAACCAAAAGGAAAACAAACAAAAAATCCACAACAAAAACCAGAATAAAACTGAAAAATAGGAGGTTAAGCTGAGGTATAATTTTTTAAGGTTCAATATGATTTTTATGTAATTCTACTATTAATTTTGTGTTTTTAGAAAAAAAAAATCTATCCAGTTCTGATAAATTCTCTCTACTATTTTTTATCTTTATTTTTTTGACTTTAACAATATGCTTACATTTCTTGATCAAAAAGAAGGATTAAAAAGCATAAGTACTTCAATATTTAATTTGACTTATTTTCTACTTTGCTCATCTCCTTAGGTTTTGCAGAGAATTATAAAGTAATTATTTTTCTATATACACTATGACAAGAATAACCATATAGGTTATTTTCTTCTGAAACATGAGACTGCAGCAATATACAGTGGTATGACTCCTTACTCATGTCTTAATTTTATAGATTTGACAAACTAATCCTAGTATGATTGAGTAATAGTGTTTCAATTAAAAGTTACACTAAGAAATCCTATAATTTCTGTCTTTCCTATAATCTCTTGTAGGAAGTGAACAAGAGTAAGGCATATACTATTAAGAAACATTTCAAGGGCTTTTGATATTCTACAATATGCATTCCAGTCCTACAATTTAACTAACACAATTTGTTAGTCATTTGACTTAAAGTATTCATCTGCAGTTAGGGCAATCACTTTCTCATTATAGACAATTGCATTTCATTTCAACTGCATTTTATCTCAATTCAGTTGGCTACTCAAATATGATTTTCTAATTCACCTTTTATGGAATTAGGGATACTTCAATATGCCAAAAGCCATAGGCCTTATCTAAAATAATTTCATTCTCAGATACTTATGTGAAGAATTATTCCTTTTCACAAGAAAAGTCTTTACAAGACTGAAAGAGGTCAGCAAGTCCCATTTTTTCATCCATTTTTTCAGAGTTCTTCACTCACTGCTTCATGTAACTGTCACACACAGGTCTCTTCCAAAGTGATTATCAAGGTTCTTATTTTATTTTCATTTCACAACTGTACTCATAACATAAACTTCATCAAACATCAGACAGCTCTCTATGGACTAAAAATGGTACTGAAAAGAGAGGCACCCAAAGCCTATGAAGAAATTCCCATCTATCCCATTACTTCTCCCCCAAGGAACAGCTCCATTTTGTAGGTAATACTGGAGAAGAAAGCGTTTTATTGCAGCCTGTCTAAATTTACATGATCTTTATGTAAGCAGATACTGCTACCTTTCCTAATCAAGTCCACTTCACTGTCATCTTGACTCCTGTTTCTCTTTACTTCCTACACCTGACTCCACATTAACTTGTATCATGCCTGATATCTAGGCTTTGCCTACATTATTCCTCATTCTCCCCTATTCTGAATTGAAATTTTTCACTAAATTCTCACTATGTCTCAGCAATCTCTTCTTAATCCTTCCAATGCCTACTCAATATAAATACTGATTTCTTAGGAAAAAATATTTCTGTCTTTCCTATAATCTCCACTTAAGTTGCTACTGAGCAAAGAGTCAGGACCAGCTCATATGTTACTGTTGTCATTATTACTGTTAATTTTGGAGGTTCTTTTGACGCAGTCTCGCACCAATTAGAAATAACATGCATGTAGAATGGTTAAACCAAGTAGAGATTGAAAATCTGGGTTAAACAATCAAACAATTACAGCTATCTTCAATTTCAGGACTTTGGAAGATAGTGAAGACACTAAAATAGCTCTGAATAACAGTGTTTTTTACTCAAGGTGGTTTTAGAAAGGGGGTTTTCATACAGGGACTGCTAACACCAGGCAAGTGATTTTCTTAACAGCTGTGATGTAGGAGACATATAGGTGTATCAGTCATAAAATTCAAAGAACTACAGCTAACCTCCAAAAACAGTAGCAACTTCCCTACAAAACAGCCAACAGGAAATTATGACATCTTCTCTAAATCTCAAGGTGGACCATTCCCTGCAAAAGCACTCCTTGCCCCTCACCACAGGAAAGATGTGGGGATATGAGCTTCCCGTTTGGCCAGATCTGCTTCATTCACTCGTGGGGGAGCTTGTAAGTCAAATATCTACTAAAAAGTAGACAGAAAAAGTATTTTCAGGAAGAAAGTGAAAATGAAAACAGACAAAAAAAAATCCAAACAAATATTACCTTCTTGATTTGCATGAAGGCATAGTTTGCAATATACTCAGTAAATTATACTGCAATGGAAAACAGCTGACACTGTTATGGGACAATATATTTTGATAGAAAACAGACTTTTCTATGTCAAAATGTATAAGGAGCGGTAAGCAAATCAAATAAACCCCCTTAAATCCATACAAACAACAGCAAAAGATCTGTCTTCTCAGGCAGTATTTTCATGTTTTTCAGTAACGCACTTCACTATTTGCACAGACTGGTGGTTACGAATGTTTTAAGGGCAGTTTACTTGGTACCGCTTCATTTCATGTTAAAAAAGGTGCTGTGATTGCAGCTCTTTCATATCTAAGCAGTAACTCGCATCTTTATAACTCAACCTTGTAAGAAAATGTCAATTTCCTTTTTGTTAAGTTTTAAAGTTTTAAAAAGTTCTTGTTGATATTGGTAGTTGCAATCTAATAGAGGTGTATATTTGAGACCGAAAAAGATGCAAGGTTTTCCAGGATGAAGTGGTTAAATCATATCGGTTTAAATGAAAAAAATTCTTTACAGATTATAAAACTTTAATTTTGAAATTAGTCGTCTATCTGTATGAAATGGAATATTTCTTAATTCATATGATCTAACTGAAAAACCAGGAAAAAACAGGCACTTCAAGCATAGTATATTCCTTTGCTCTGTTCTCTGAGTGTAAGCTATACTTGAAATTGTGGAACAAAATTATGTAGACAGTAAACTAAGGAGTACTGGAAAAGAAGATAATATGAGTTTATATCTGTGCAAGTTAAATCTGCTGAGTCAAGATTTAACAAGTGTCTTATGTACCTTACTGCTTATTCATTGATTTTTTTTCATCATTAATCTCTTTAGTTATGAGGAAAAATTGCATGTTTAAACTGAGTGACAATAGCCCAATTTCTTTTATTAATTTTAGTACTTCTAGTCTGCTAGTTTTAAGGGTTATAGACTAATAGATACTCCTCAGAAGAACATTACTTTTCCCTTCTTATCTGGAGAAAAGAGACCTGTCTGTCTCAGTTTTCATATTTCCAATTTTTCAAAGATCTCTGCTGATTTTGAGATAATTTAACAACACATTGAAGGTATCCTTCTTTGCTGAGAAGTTTTAGGTTAATCTGGAGGATACACTCTTACAGCTGCCACTCCATTATAGCACCTGTCATTTCTTTCCTTACACCAAGTCTGTATCAAAGAAATTGTATTGTGCATCACTTGTTTTTCCCTTATTTTTAGTGTTATTAGTATTATTAGTATTTTTAGTACTATTTACTGTCATTATTGTATCTAACTTTATTTTCAGTTATTAAACTATTCTTATCTCAACATACAATTTTTACTTTGATTCCCCCTCCCATTCCACTGTGGGAGGATGAAGAAAGAGAGGGAGTTGATCTGTTGTGTGATGTTTCATCTCCAGCTGGGCTTGCACCACAACAGCGGCTAAAGGAGTTCAGCTTGTGAGCAACAATGGTTTGCCGATGGCTGCTTGAGGGAGTGCACTTCACCTGTGTCAGCTGTCTACTAGACAGCCAAAATTGGCAAACTGTCTCAGTGTTAGCTTTAAAGAAAGTCCTGTGGAATGATAAGATTTGGTCTAAGTGGTAAAGATGAGAGCCACCTGCAAAGAATGGACAGAAGCCTTACAAGACTGAGTGTCAAAGCAATGAAACAGCAAAAAAAGTTCAGTGTTGAAAATCATAAAGTGGTACCAAAAGAAACCAGTTAGCCTGCTAACCGGGAAGGATCTGAATTTGTAACAGAAGGCATAAAACCTTGGGATTATGATGCGTATTTCCATGAAATAAAGTCTCAGTACTTGGTACTGGACCAAAAATGTACTGAAATATTTGAAAATATTAGGAACTAAAAGGAGAGAAAGAAAAATAGTGAAACCATTGTGTAAATCTGTGCTTTTCCCAAGCATTGTATACAATGTGCAAGACTGGTCTTCTTATCTCCAAAATGTACTCAATAGAATTGAATAAGATTCAGAGAAAGACAAAAGTGTTTAAAAGCATAAAAGGTCTTACATATAATGGTTGAGAAAACATTCTCTGTAGCCTGGATAGCACACCACACAAAGAAAATGCCTTAAAAAATGGTCATAGAGATTGTGAATAGGAAATTATTGCTTGCTGTCACTCCTATTACAAAAATAGGAGATTATTACATGGACATAATAAAGGCCAAGCTCAAACCAAATAAAAGAACTTAGTTCTTAATAGGAAAAGCAACAGACCTTTTGAATTTCTGACCATCAGTTATTGTGCACCTGAAAATATCTGTGGCTATAAAGAAAAAAGATACAAAGAAGTTGAAGAAGTCACATTAGGTTTAGGAAATCCACAAAGTACAATACAATTGATGACAGGAAAGTGACAGATGGAGCAATAATTTTACTTGACTTATTCCTCCCCTGGTGTAGCTTGGGTCCACTGCCAAAGACAAAACCCTTGGCTTGGGCCCATACGGCTTTCTTATGGATATCTGGAAGAACCACGCCTACCTACATAGTCTATGCACTCACCACAGATCTCTTCTAGTCACTTTGATCCTCCATCTTCCACAGGAGCAATTCTTCCCACTGTACATTCCCACATATACTTGTTTTATCAATATAGGGAATGGAAGGTGTGTACAACAAGGAACACTCAAGGTGTGAAAAGTGTAAACTCAAAAGTCTGAGTGAAGTTTTTATTTCAATTGTTTCTCAATGTAGAATCCTACTCCCCAGTTGCATCAGTATGTAATAAATACAGCAACCATTAAATACAATGTAATCCTGATAAAGTGGAAAATCTAAGAACCTCTAGATATCAACTTTATGCTGTACCTCTGAATTTTGAACTATAGATCTCCAGCATATTGAAGACTTTTTATCGCATTTATCTACTGTTATTCTACTCAGCTCTATAGCAGCTTCCTAGCACTAAGTTTTCTTAGGACTTAAAAAGTATGTGATTATTCTGCTTTCAGGGATTTGCCTCTACAGACTCACCAGCCACTGACAGCATTCCATCAATCTCTCTGGAAGTTTCTCAGTCTTCCATTCACTGCTGGTTTATGAGACAATCATCTCTCATACCTTTTGATTTCTTTCCACAGGCTTGCTCTCCTATCCTGGATGAATGATAGGAAAGACAATTTTCCTGTGTTTTCAAACCAAGACTTTCCACTACGCCTCATAATTTTCTGTCTGGTGGTCAAAAGAATGAGCCATCAAAGTAGGCACTGCATATTCACTGATATATGCTGGTCTATTGAAAGGATTTTTTTTTAATGTAAACACAAAAAGAAGATTCTTCTATTTAAAATGAATAAATAAATGCATTTTGATAAATTTGTCTATGTATACAAGTGGGAAATATGGATTTATGGATATTATTGAAGAATAAACCACTCTGCATACCTGTGACTGTTTGCACAGAAGGTACTTCATCCTGACATCCTCATCAGTGATGATGATTGATATTGCTGACAAAAAAGTGGATGTTTTCAATATGCCTTGTTTCTTTCTCTTAAATGAAAGATTTTTGAGAGCTTCAGCTCTCTAGAAGCTTGAAACTTGTCACAGAAACTTGTCACAGAAATTTGTCACAGAAACTGGTCTGGAATACTACATGTACAGGTGGAATTCTGCAAGCTATTTTTTTTTAAAGTACAGATAGGTGTTGAACAGAAAATGCCTGGAATCCATCTCAAAATTATCCATAGCAAGTTTTAAATTACAATGCACTTAAACCTGAGTTTTTTTTCTATGACATTGTTCATTTATTTGCACAAAAGAAGTTGTTGATTCTTAACTGAATAAGCAAGTGGTTTTTTTAGACTGGCAATATTGTTCATCATAGATGTTGAGGGCTGTAATGCCCTTCCAAAGCTGCTCATCAGCAAATCTTCAGTAAAATATATGTCCCTATGCTCATTCTTTCCATAGTCCTCAGAGCTGAGAAAAGAATTCTGGACTCTTTCCACAACAGAGAAAAATTTACTCACTTTTACAACGTTTCCATGTTTATTCATTTCATATGATATATTAAAAATATCCTTTTGGAACAATTCTTCAGTAGAAGAATTATTAATATTAAAAAAAACACACGATCTTGCACAATTTATATCTAATAAAGCAGACTAAGACAAAACCTGGAACTTTACAAGTAGTTTTATGTGAATGAAAGATCAATCTACTTTCAAGCAGAGAAAGAAAATTGCTAGGTGTTTGTCTACTATTTTTTTTTTTATTTCCCCTTTAGGTCTATATAACATGAGGGGATTCTTAAACCCTTCTGAGAGAGTTTTCTTTCCAAACCCAGGGACTTTATATAGAGAAGGAAATACATATTTTCTTTTCCTGTAGATTATGAGATATCAACAGTCCTGGTCAAAACTCATTATCCAGCCTTGAACTCCATTTTCATTAGAGTTACCAAATGTTTATCATCTTTAATTATTATAACGTATGTTAAAAATACAACATATTAGAAATTATTTAAGCTAACAAGTCAATACTGTGAGGAAATATTACTGAAATTCTGAAAAGGACACCTGAGATTTATTCCATTTGGTGTGGACAATTCTATACAGGCATAAGAATTCCAATGTTAAATACAGAGAGTGCTAATGATGAAAAGAAATCTTCTAGAATAATGTTATATCTAATATAAAAGAAGTATTGTACCAGAAAATTACTCACTGAGCTTATGCCTACCAGCTATAAAACAGAATATTTAAACCGAAGAATATTAAAAAAATCTGGATTATATTATGGATTGATGGCACACTAACCAAATGACGTAGGCAAACCAGAAAAACAATTACCTTCTAATAAAATGAAGTGAGATTTTTTTTAAGTCATTTTATGCTAATTTTAATGACAGAAATTAGAATTATGGTTTCATACCTTATGTTTCTTAGGGCAAATCCTACCCTCTACAAATATAAAGTACTGACAAGTAGGATGGAGTTGAGGAAGTGCATAAATGAACTAATAAGATAGCAATAACTATTTTCTCAGAATCCAGATCGAGTGTTTTGCTCTGTGTTCATGGTGTTGATTACCTCTTCTTTTCCTTTCATTTGTGGACAAATAATAGATAACAATTTGAAACAGTCTTTTAGCATGACAACATGAAGTCCTTTCCCAACTTCATTTTTAAGGGTTTTTTTGGGTTTTTTTAACCAAAACAGTTTAAAAATAATATTTAAGATGATTCCCCACAGTCAAATGCATCAACAAACTTGTGTACCTCTTTAAATTTTACCCAAATGTCTAAACAGATGCTCTTCTTCCAGTCTCAATAGGGAGCAGATTCCACAATCAGGGAGTATAATTACAGAGAGCTCTAGCTCCTGCTGTCTCCAAGTTACACTTAGGGCACGCTGAATTGCCTGCCAGTTTTAGTCTTCAATGGCTGACTGAGGCCTTTGGTAATGAAAGTTCAGTCAAGAGTACATTATGATACTTCACAAAATGGTAACAGCTTTGTAGAATTTATAATATGGAGAGACATATGCCAGCTTTGTATGTTGCTGAACAGTTAAAACCAAATACAAGAGTAGGAAATAAATATAATATGAGTTTGTAACAGGAAAAGTGTGTATTTATCACCACACCAGTAAGGTAATACATCTACTATAAAGCATTAAGTGACATGCAATGGAAAACAATGGTTTTAATCCAGCAGTTTTTGTTGGACGTTTGGTCATAACTAGGAAGAGTCTTCAGTTACAAATGGGATGCCAAGAAATATTTTTCTTCCATGTGTGATATGATATTAAAAACAAACAAACAAAAAAGAAAATACAAAACTTTGTACTGAGAATTTGGTTTTTTGTATTAGTTTTCTTCACAAAAATGTAATTATTTTACTGTAAGAAAAATTAAAGTAGGTGGGGAAGAATGAGTCTAAAATGAATCAAAGAAATTAATAACCCTTTCTGGTTAGAGAGCATCCGATGTTCTTGTCTTTTGCTGCACGCGAACATTGAGACTTAGTATTTAACTGCAACAATTCAAAAGAGTCACTCATATGTTAAAGTAACACAAAATGAAGCAGGAGGACAATTTTGAATTAGAATCATTAGAAATTAGAAATTTTGAAAGGAGTTATTTTGGTTTTTTTGGGATTGTTCAGGTTTTTTTGTGTATGCACCTTCTGTTTATAACCTCAAATTCAAAATTCTTTTTCCAAAGCCAAAAATTTTCAACTATAAATGTAGAGAACACTTAATTTGTCTAGAATGTCTGGTAACTTGTGGAATTAAGAGAATGCATACTTCACAAAAGTCAAATGACAGGAAACCAAGCGATAGCGTAAGGGTCACTAACATTAAAAACAACATTTTCAAATTTCAGTACTCTTCAGCCACACCTGACCAATTTTTTTTAATCTTTTGTATTCACCTTCTTAGCTAAATTATAGAATTTTATCTCATTTGCTCCAGAGACAGAACAAATCACTGAATAACATCTGAAAAGTCTTCTCCAGACATTATTTACAGTATGGATTGTTTTTTTACTAATATGGGAATAATTTGAATAAGAAAGATTTCTATGGGATTAACAATTATATTCCATTTGGATTCATGTTTTCAATTCTTCAACTAATTCACTTTATTTCTTGTCACTTCTTTCCTTGAAAAGAAGCTTTGGTGATTTAAAACACATTAGAAAATGTCTTGGGTGCCAAGGAACTCCCAGCGCTGGCAAACACAATTCTATAATAAAGTGACATATTCCTCCATAGGTGTTGCAAGTGCCAGCAGCAGCTAGAAAGGTGGGAAAAGACAATGAACAAGTAATAAATACTAAACACAGAATTTAAAAAACTTTAGCATTTCAGGCTTCATTTAGCTTTATTTATAGCCAATTAATATTATATTGGCAATATAATATATATTGACAATATAATATATAGCCAAATATAATATATATTGTTAATATTATATCTATAGCCAAATATAATATATCTGTTATATTTATAGCAAATTAATATTATATTGGCAATATTATATAGCCAATGAATGTATAATATGAGATGTGTTTATGAATACCACCAGACTTGTTGCACACTACACATAAGAGAAAAAGTGTTCAGCGAACTCTGCTGACCTTACCCACAGACACAGGTGACACCAGTCTGCAGGTTTGCAGAATCTCCCAAATGCAGGGTTTAGAGCACAGAGAAGCTACACATTATATACATATATATATATATATATATGTGTGTGTGTGTGTGTGTATAAAAAAATAGCACTTTTATTCTCTCAGAGGAAATTGGTTGGTAGCATTGAGCAGAGCTAGAAAAAGGAAGATATATATTTGCTAAGTACATAATCACCTTTTGTTTTAAAGCATTCCTCAGGATTTACCACTCATCTTCAGATTCTTCACTGACATAAAAATTGTTTCTCACTCATTTTCACTGTTGGAACAGGTGAATATTTTTTTTTTCCAAGCTGCATTGGCCAGTGCTATGTGGTGAGATCTTTGCACTGCATAAAAAGTTCCCATACAAGGACCCTGAAAGCAGCAAAATGCAGAACAATTCCACTGTGAAGATTAGCCCCGTCCTTGCAAATCCCTCTGAATTCTCAGAAATGACTAAGTCATTTACCAAAATTTTAGATTCTTCTCAAAATCTGCCCAATGTAAAATACATATAAAATTGGGTCTGGATATTCACTTGAGGGCACAAAGCTGTCACATTTGCTGGGGCCATTCCCTAGGTGCATTCACAGATGGTAACTACTCTATCACAGACACCTGATGCAAAGTAGGCTGTTGCAACAAATAAACATCACTGGAAGAGAAAAAAACACGGTAAAATTGCTAGTTTTACTATCTTTCTTTACTATATTAAACAAAAAAATCGTCTTCTAGGTTCATCATTTGCATGTGCTGTGCAGCCAGTCACAGGAAGAAAAATATTCTTCCAATTATTCAAGTGTTACAGATTAGCTATGTTAGATGTATACTTGTGAATTAAGTAAAATACAAATAATAAAATTCATTAATTTTGCAGTTTCAAAAATTTCCTGAACTATCAAATTATCTTTCATTTTTCAAAGCTCTGAATTTTTGGGAATTAATCTTTTGGGGGTTTGATTTGGATATTTGTTTTTGTTTTGTTGAATGCACTGATTTTTTTTCTGAACTTTTTAATCAATTAATCAAGAGTGGAAAACAGGAATCTACGTGTATTATAACACCATCCAACCAATGCCATGCTACACAGTGTAGGTTCTTTTTATTAACACTATGTGGAAGTACGCAAGCAAGCAAATTAATTTCCCACCTTTTCCTATAATCATCAATAGAAAAAAACCCCTCTTTTATGTCTTTTAATGCTCTAAAGGACTGCAATTCCTCTTTTAATATATGAAGGTTCTGAGCACGTTTGTATGTGTGTGCATCTTCATGTATATTATTTCATATAGAACATCAGTAAATAAAAAATTGTAAATGGTTTTCTGTCTATCCTTGCTCAATAACAATTCAAATTTGTTTAGCTCTTCTAGATGGAAACAAAAGATTATACCAGCCAGCTTCAGCTGCTTAAATGCAGTATAAACATGTACATGCCAGTTAAAGGGAAATCATGTCATTTACCCCTTCCTCATAAAGTCTTTCTATTAAGGAATGTAAAAGCAAATTTGAAGTAGAAACTGAATCAATGGTCTGAAAAAGCTGCTTTAGCTGACCCTGCTTGGAGCAGTGGGGTTGGAATAGGTGATCTCTAGAGGGGCCTTCGAACCTCAGCTATCCTGTGTATCTGTGATACAGTGCTTTCAGTGCAGAGGTGTGATTGTTAGGATAGTCTTGGGAATCCAGATAAGGCCTCATCAACACTGAGGAATGGGGAAGGATCACCCCTCTTGGTCTGCTGGCAGCACTCTTGCTCACACAACTAGGATGTTGTTGGCCCTTTTTGCTGAGAAGGTGTATTGCTGACTCATGGTAAAATAGTTGTCTACCAGTACCCCAATACCTTTCTCTGCAAAGTTGCTTCCTAGCTCATTGTCCTCCATTGTTTATGGTTCCTGAGGTTATTCTTTCTGAGAGGCAGGAGTTTGCCTTTCCCTTGGTTGAGCTTCAAGAGGTTTCTGTCTGCCTCTTTCTCTAGTCTGTCAAGGTCTCTCTGAATAGCAGTGCAACCATCTGGCGTATCACACTCTGTGACTCTATGTTTATATAAATGCTCATTATAGTGAAAAATCTTTATAGCTCATGAAGACAGAATATAGAGAATAATTCCAGAAACAGACTGTTAATTATACTAGAATCTAAATTTATCTCATTTACATAGTCATATATGAAAAGGGTTTGAACTGAAGTCAATGGTATATTCACATACAGTCATCTGCATAATCAAAGATTTAGTTAAAACAGACAAAGAAAAAAATTGAGTTTTTAAATACATTCCACAATGTCTGATTTTCTAACAAACACTGCATGATCATTCATTCATGTGCCCACTTTCAAGGGATGGCTGCACTGCATTAACAGAATGAAGATTTGCCATTCACTGGCAAGGACGTATTCATGTAAAACATGTATTTAATAGACATATTGTGTAAACAAACCCAGCAAACTAATCCATGCTAGCCAAAGATGTTCAGTCTGTAAATTGCGATCAGTATTCTAGACAATCTAACCAGAGATATTCGAGTTGAAATACATGAGCTCCAATTGTAAGGGCAGTACAGGCTCTTCCAAAGAGGAAGTAAGCTTCAGCTTCACCTGTGAGCTCTTCAGGATGGATACTTATGCAATATATTCCCAGCACATGGAAGTCCCTCTTCCATAGCAACCACACAGTTCTGATTCTCTTCTACACAAGTAAATAAAGCTAAAGATCCATTCTTGCTGAGATGAGGACACTTCTTTCTCTATCTCTGAAATCAATATATACATACTCTTTTCTTATAAAGTCAGAATCTCCCAATTAACCATTATTATTTCCTCCTCATACACAATCTCAAACTATACTATTAACCCAGGCATCTTTTAGCTTCATTTTTTGAGTAAATGTATTAAACTAAGTGTGTTTTACTTCTCTGGTATTTAAAATGATTTATTGTTTACTGCCTGCTATCTTTTTCCCTTCTCAAAGTCAGTGAAAGCTGATTAAATTTTTTCATAAGCATTTGTTTATAATTGCTGGTTTTTACTTGGCTCCTAGAAAAGGAATCTCTAGAAATCACAGATGAAACTCATCACTGAAAAATCATCCTTGCCATGAGTTTTACACCTGTTTTCCTATGTTTTCCATTTAGATTTAGCACTATCTTCACAGAGTTTTGTCAGTTAACCTTATGCTTCCAAACATAAAATTCTCACACCACTCATCATCACCAGTTCTCTCCCTCATCTCCTAAAAGGGTTCCATATGAACATTCAGATTTTTGGTGTCCATATATGTCCATGAGAAACTTATGCTGTTTTTACTACTGGCAGATATTTTCTACCTTTGCCTACTTGCAATTCGCATAATCCTTTGAATCTCTAAACCAGTCAGGAGTAAGAAAAATGAGACACAGTATGACAGAGAGGTATATTGAAAACAAGGCACTTTAGTTATTTGCAGTTTTAAGCCATGACTAAGAAAGTTGGTATGATCACAGCAGAGCTCAAAAATTTTGTGGACAGCAGGATGTGCAAAGTCTCATGAAGGCTTTGAAGCACCCAGTCTGAAAGAAGAGGTCCCGCTGAGTGTGGAGTTGTAGCCTAAAGGCATTAGAAGTCAAGGTCTCCGTGCAGAATGCAGACTAGCAACAGATATTTTCATGTACTTGAAGAAGCACTGACCTGTGGAAGAAGTCTGTGAGCAAAACAAAAAAGCAAAGAACCATGACACTAAGTAAGCAAAAATATTTGTCCTAAGTGGAAAGTAAAGTGGAGTGACAAAAATTTAGTGCTTTTGTAAGGAAAAGATAAGGTGTTCATTTAGTTCCCTTTTACATGCAAACTGCAAGAAACATTAAAAAGGAGTATTATTTGTTGGGTCCAGCGATCTGCTTTCACCTCGTGAATGTGTTGCCCATGGCTGACTTGGAACCTAGAAGTCCTTATAGGTCAGTTATTCTAAAATATTTTTGTTGGTTTGAACTGACCAAAACAACGGCCAGTATGAGTCAGTTTCTTTGCCTGAAGTGTGTGGAATTATACTATTTCACCATTGGAGGCACTATGCCTCAATCGACGAAGTTGCAGCTAATGAGTTTTCCTAACTATGGATTTTAAAATGAAGCCAGAAAAGAGGTTTTTCTATTGCCTATGAAAAGGAGTTTGGCATACTAAATTGACAGCAAAAATGTTCCCAGTAAGATGGAGTATATACTTTTAAATGAACCATAATTCATTTAGCTACAGAAATGTTTCAGTTCTAACCTCTGGATCTGTAGCTGTCCTCGCTTTTGTATTGCTGGTGTAAGGTTTTGGTCATTAGTGCTTTCCATGTTACCTAATATGTTGCTGAAATAAGAAATTTACCTATTACAGTACAAAAAACCACTCTTTATTTTTCACTGAGTTCCACTTTCTCTAACAATGAAAAAGTTTCCTATTCCTTCCCTTTAAAACATAACTCAAAGGTACAGTTAGTAGTAAACTGCTGTGGCCAAAACGTATAGCCAAATTTCATGCTTCACCCAGAAATTTCATTCGCAGTTTTAACAAGACTTCCTGAAAGACAGTCCACGTACAAGATTCAGATTTTACTACAAATTAAGAGATGCATTGTGACTATAGGAGTCATCTAAATTGATGAGCTATTTTTAAATACCTTTGCAGTATGCATAGGTAGCATATTTCTAACATGGTCATAATAGATTTTACCTCTTCAAGAAGCAGGACTTGATCCTGGATTCCTGATAAATCATTTCTGTGTAGCAGGACCGTAATACTGAGGAAATTATCCATCTTCATGGATGTCTACCAGGAAGATGGATAATTTTCATTTTTCAGGAAATTCCCAAATACCATATAAATATTTTATAGTGATGTTTAGCATTGAGCACCCAACCCAACCTTATAAATGACTCTTCTGCATAATTAGCACATTAGTTACTCTGTAAGATTGAGTCTGATGAATTATTCAAACACAGTTCTGCAGAGTTGCTGGTTGAGGGTCCTCTGTAAGGGCACATTAAAACTATCCTGTTAAACTTTGAAATAGTAGCAAATGAAAGAAATGCAGCTGAAAGAGGAGAGAGAGACTGAATTTACTCCTGTATGAAGAGCACTTGGAAGTGCATGTGAAGATACATGCAGGAAAGGGAACAGTATGTTGGAAGGTATGTTAAAACAAACAAAAAAATTCTTTAATTCCTCAATTAAAAAATCTTTATGAGGATACAAAGCAAATTTTTGTAGTCTCCAGTGGAGTCCAATAAAGGCAGTTTGAAAAGGGCAACTGGATGAAGAAATATTATGCAGTCAAATGGGTGATTTCTGTTATTAACTTTGTCTGCACATTTCTATCTCTCTCTTCATGATCTATTTCTGAGACTGCCTTTTGAGAAATTTAGATTTTTTTGGAATAAATCTTTGCTTGTGAATTGCTTGCAATCTTTTGTTTGATACCTCTGCCTGTGTTTAGTTTCCAGTATTATTTGAATAAATTACAGAGACCTCAAATAATGTTGTTTGTTTACTGTATGAACACTGGTTACTGGTAAAGTGTTACATAAAGGCACTGTAGTTTTCATTAATTTAGGGAGAGTGGTACATGTCTGTTTCATAAGGAATTGTAAGGTCATTCTACAACACTTATTGTTTTAACTGCTTTACTTATTTACCTTTCTTTCAGAACTGTTTGACTGACATTTTACTACTAGAAAATCCATGTTATTGAAGCAGTTTTGGGAGCAACACAATATTCACTTTGAGTGAATACCTATTACCAATATACAGGCCAAATTTATTAGTTGCATTTGTACAGTGGCTCTACTTGGTTTGAAGTCCTTTGCTCCTAGTTTACCCTTAAAACTATTTTAAAGCCAAGGAATCACCTGAAATTCTTTAGGCATCCCCATAGGCACCTGCGTAGGACCAGACAAGGACAGGAGTACAGGCAGCAGCCATTTTAAGGCAAAGACAAGAGGCTATCCTGCAGCTGTCAGCCATAACCAGTACAAATGATACTTAAGCTAGACAGTGGGAAATAGCCTAGCTCTGATAAGAATACATCTTGGTTACAATGAAGTCTCAAATCAAAAGTTTTCTTATAAAATTAATAGTATTGGAGTTGTTTCTAGAATTTAGGAAAAAATCCTGTCTACTCCTTCAAAATACAAAAAGATTAGATTTTGGTGACAATGTTCTCCCATTTCATCAAGGTGTTTGCATCTGTTGCCACATATCAGGTTTCTGATTTTGGTTCCTTGTGCATCCTTATACTGTCTTTAGAATTTTATGAGTGCCACTGGTGAGGTCATACCTATAAATGCTGTGTTCAGTTCTGGCCTCCCCAGTACAGGAGATACATTAATATACTGGAGAGACTCTAGTGGAAGACCAAGAAGGTGATTTAGGGACTGGAGCATCTCGCTTTTAGGAAAGGCTGAGAGAGATGGGATTGTTTAGCCTGGAGACAAGAAGGCTCAAGGGGATTTGTTGATGTACATACCTGGAGGAAGTATGTAAACAAGACTGAGATAGGCTCTTTTTGGTGGTGTCCAATGACAGGACGAGAGGAAAAGGGCTGAAAACTGAACATAATTAGAATATGTCTAAACATAATTAGAATATTTGTCTGAAATATTCTCTGAGCACTGGCACAGTTTGTCCACAAAGATTATGGAGTCTCCATCCTTGAAGGACACAGAGTCTTCCCCAGAAATCTGAGTTACTTATGAAATAGGTAGATTCTGCTAAATCCTTTAATATTTGTTTCAAAAAGTTGTCTTTGTCCTTTCTCAAAAAACCAAAAAAAGCCATTTCCACAGGTGACTGTTGTGTAATATGGTAGAGATTTCCTACTCTGGGCCCAGATTTCTGCTCAGTAGCGTTTATGAAACACACCCATCTGGTTTGTGAGGTCATGACTCCCTCTAGTGATGTCTGCAACAGTCTACCATATTCTCATACCAAATGGATTCTTGAATTAAGTGCCCCATCTCTTCGTGTACTCACTGAGCTCCATAGTGACTGTTAACTCATGCTTTATTCACATATAGGTTTTATCAGCCTTAAATCATTGCGAGTCAGATCTGATGACATTTACATATGCTAGAAAATTTGAAAATAAACTGTGGGAAACAAAATACAGAAATAAGGAAATAATATCAAAAGTCTTGTAAATTTTAGTGCTTTTAATGTAAAAGTTAATTGAAAATTACTGTTATGGTGGAAGTAAAATATAAATGCCAGAAGATATAGCATATATATTAGAGATCTCAATTTAACTGAGTACTAATTTTAGGCAATGCTCGATCACTGAAAATTTCAGTAAATATTTGCTCTGCTCATAAATGTGCTTTTTACGAACAAGTGTTTTTTCTGTGAATCTGATTTTCTGCTGCTTAGTGGAGTGTGACTACAACTGCTTTGTTTATTGTCAAGGTTGTGAGGTGTTCCAGTGAATAGCAATCTACAAACTAATTTCTACCACCAGGCAAGGAAAAATAAGAAATTAATTCTTTTATCCCTGACTTCTAACACCAGACGTGGGATCCTTAATTCCATTCACAAGATCTTGTTCAGAATGAACAGATAAAAACAAACCACAGATGTGCCAATGGAATAATAAAACGTCGAAAGAGTTGTTGTTGAAATGAAATACAGTTGCATTTATCTTTTCGCCAAACCACTGTGTGTGAGACAAAGGTCACTTTGTCAATCTAACTTCAATTTCAGACTTGTATGAAACAGTAACAATGCTTTCTGTAACCTCAGTTGTAAAACTTTATTAATCTGTACCAAATTCAAGTAAGAGTTTAAAGCAACCAAATAGTCTCCAGTGAATTACAATAAAAAGCCCCTGAGTGATAGTTCAGGACAAAAGACAATGTCCATTGAGAGCAATGTTCCAAATACAGGCAGTAGATAAGTGATTAAGATTAGAATATTAAGTAGTCTTATTGTTCCCACATTGCATATTGCCTTATCTCCACCTTGAGGATGGTATTACATGCACTAAATTTTCTTAATGAATGATCAATATTCTTTCATTTCTAAACCAGAACGAGTCACGGACCTTTTACAGGTGAGAGACTCTGCATGTTCTTTAGAGGCCAAACTTGTGAAATGAGATCACTATTAAATAATGTATTCAGCACCTAAAGAGAGACCAAAATGCTTTAGAGAAATAAATCTGTAAGTCCCCACATAATAGGCAAACACCTCCTTTAGAAAATGCTTTGTAGTTTTCTTTGGAAAGATGCAAACATGCTTCTTAAAACAGAACTTGGTGGGTTAAAATTCACCAGAGACAATGTACTGGTGTACTAAACCTGAATCTGTACTTCACAGATTGATCCATATATGTATTGTGCTGTATGAAATATGTGGTGCTTTATGCTTTAGCTATCAGGGTTTGTTTCTTCCTGCCCTTTACACAAAGTAGGAAATGTCTTGCATTTTTCAAGCCAAAAAACCTGTGTTTATGAATTATTGCCATGAGAAGTCACTTAAGAAAGGAGGACAGACAGGATAAGATTTTTGCAATTTATTTTGGTTTTGATTTCTGACTCCTTACTATGGCTCTTAATTTAAATTTGTGAGATAAAATAGCTAATGTTCAAACAGGTGGTAGGTCCATTGCAAATGATGAGGATTTTAATTCTTCAGACATACTTCTTCATAAATGAGCAAGTGAAGCTGCTTTAGTATTTAAACATGTAAATTCATCCTATAAAGGAGAAACACTTGTACTATAGCTTTGTCTGAGAGAGCAGCAAAACAGTCATTCAAAGTGTTAAAATAATCACAAGTTCCCCTCTCATCATCTTTTCATTAAAATCATGCCCTAGATCCCCTCTCTCTTCATTAATTTTTAATTTTTAATTCAAATATTGGTTTAGAGTAGATTATAATGTTGTTGTTATTTGGTTTATATTTATGTGCCCAAATTTTTAGATTAGTCATGACATTGTTAGATACTAGAATTATCTGTGATATTAGCATAAGTCATCAAAAAGAAGTCACTTTTCAAAAAATTAAAATATATATGTGAAATAATTCTTCCATTAAAACAGAACTCCATCCAACGAGGTCATGAACATTTCCAGAGATGAGTTCTTTGGGCAACCTGTTGCAGTGCCTCACCACCCTCACAGTAAAAGAATTTCTTCCTAATAACTAATAGCCAGTCCCACTTACTAGATGCCCACAAAAAAAAATTTCCATCTATCTTGTAGGCCCACTTTAGTTAATTGAAAGACATTTTAAAATCTTCCTGCAGCCGTCTCTTCTCCAGGCTGAACAGACTCAACTCAGCCTGTCTTCATAGGAAAGGTGTTCCAGATCTTCTTGTGTTAGGGGCCACAGAGCTGGATACAGTACTCAAGATGGGGTGCCACAAGAGCAGAGTGTAGGGGAAGAATAACCTCTCGTGACCTGCTGGCCACTCTGCTTTTGATGCAGCCTAGGTTAGAGGTGGCTGGCTTGGCTGCAAGTGCATATTGTTGCATTGTGTTGAGCTTCACATCAGCCAACACCCCCCCAAGTCTTTCTCTTCTTTCAATCTATTCTGTGTGCAGCCTGTATCCATTTTTGGGATTGCCCTGACCTGGCTGCAGGGCCTTGCACTTGACCTCATTGAAATTTATGAGGGTTTCATGGGCCCATGTCTCAAACTTGTTAAGATCTCTCTGGACAGCATCCCTTCCCTCCAGCATGCCAACCTCAGCACATGGCTTGGTGTCACTGGTGTCATTGGCAGACTTGCTGAGGCTACGTTCACTCCGTGCCTTTGCCTTCTGTGGTTTGACTAGTGTCTGGAGCACTTGTCTTTGAAGACCGAAGCAAAAAGAATGTTAAGTACCTCAGCCTTCTCCATATGCCAATTACCCAGATTTCCCATTTCCTTCCAGAGCTGGTCCACATTTTTCTTAATCTTGGTTTTATCACCAATGTACCTATAGAAGATTTTCTTATTGTCCTTGACATCCCTGGCAAGGTTTAATTCTATCAGGGCTTTAGCTTTACCAACTTAATCCCTGGCTGCTCAGGCAATTTCTTTGTCTTCCTCCCAGGCTACCTGTCCCTGCTTCCATCCTCTCTAGGCTTCCTTCTTCTGCTTGAGTTTTTCCAGGAGCTCCTAGCTCATTCATGCAGGCCTCACAGCACTTTTACTAAATTCGCCTTTGCTGAGAGGCATCACTTCTGAGCTTGGATGAAGTGATCCTTGTGAAGGATTTCACAGGATTTTTCAGCGAATCAAGCAGATCCCAGAAGAGGACAAAGCCTGCTCTCCTGAAGTCCAAGATTCATTTGCTATGCATCCTCCTTACTGCCCTAAAGGTCTTGAACTTCAACATTTCATGGTCATTGGAGCCAAAGCCTTTTGTTTCACATTCCCCACACAGTCCCTCCTTGTTCGTGAGGACAAGGTTTGGCATTACACCTCTCCTTGTTTTCTCCCATAATATTTGGAGAAGGAAGTTATCATCAACACAGTCCTGGAACATCCTGCATTTTTAATGTCCTGCTGTAATGTCCCTCCAGGAGAGAATAGTGTTTAATATTTTCTATGAGTGAGTTAATGTTTTAGGCTGTTCTATATCCCTAATTAGATCAGTGGCATCATCTTCCTTTTTTATTAGTATATCATACTTCTGCCATACTCAAGGCTGTCCTAAATCTATCCTTGGAGCGGTCCATTTCCACATATTATATTTTGACCTATAATTTTTTTATTGACAGATGGTTAAACACTTCCATTGTTACTGTGATCTACTACAGAAAGTTTTCAGCAATATCAGAAGTGCTCATTCCATCAAATCATTACCTAAGCAACAAGTTTAACTTCTGCAATTGTATGGTTGATGCTTTCTAAATTATTCAATTGTAACAAGATTTTTTTTTCATTGTTTCAGTTGGCCAAGTCTGTCATGTATCCATAAAAGACCATCTTTCTTCTTCTGTCTGTTCTGTGCTTTCTGCCTTAGCAGTGCCTGCCTTATTGATGTCTTCTAGGATTGTCCCTAATAAAATAGTGATTGTTTCCATTACATGGTCAAAGGGATCCTGTAATTCACTGGTAACTTTCATTCAATATGGTGTGCAGCTTCTCTGTGTGAACTGTCCATTCCCAAACAAGTGCAACGATGCCTCAGTAGGAGCTCAGTAGGAAATGAGGATTTTTAAATACTATTTCCAGTGCCTCATTTTGAAATCAATGGCATTCTGCAGAACAATGCTTACATCCTGCAATATATTCTAAACTTATACTTGCCATTTTTGATATTTTACTTTAAAGGAGGCTATCAGAAGCTGGATTTTCTAAGAGGTGCAATGTGTTGAAAGTTTTGAACTTGTTCTAAGAAGCTTACTGCCCTCATTATTTTTTGGTCAAAGAAAATCTCCTACAATGTGGAACTGAAGAAAAGCTATTTTTATTTCAATTATAAGCATATCAGAGTACAGGGAAAACAGTGATAATCTGATTCAGTTCAAGTATATGTTTTGTTTTGGGCAGTGGTGCATGTCAGCTGCACAGATATTATTACTTGTGCTGAAGAGGATTATTTGGCATCTTGTAATGATGTCACAAACTATACACACATGTACTCTCTTTATGGCAGTCTATTTCACTGTCTCTGCCACTGGCTGGATTGTCACACAGTTCACTGAAAAAAATTCTGATTATACTCACAGATGCTGTGTCAGTCTTACCACAGAGTGGTATTTGGTCTTGCTATGTGTTATGGCTAGCAGCCACTTGTGCTTTATTAATCCAAATGCTGGGGAGGATCTGCAAGCATGATATCCTCTCCACCATCAGAAAGCTGTGTGATGGTTAGCATCAGATCAGTATCCAAATGCAGCTTGATTTGCAGTAGGTTTTACAGTGATAGGTGGTTTAGATTGTCGCTAACAATTATATAAAAAACAGAAAAATCGAGAGTCTAATAATTTCTTCCATGAGTAAAGACCATCAAGCATCTGATTATATTTCACATACTGATCTGCACTTAGGTAGCAGGGTAAGACTGACCTTGCACTTTTTAATGAAAGCTTCTGAGTACGTGGTAACTGCCTTTTGCCTTGCAAACCGGCAGATATCGGTGAAGAAGAGTAGTCCGAAGAACAAGAAGCAAGACAAGATACAGTGCTCAAATCAAGAGGTATTTAAGGTGAACAAGATACAATCAGTTCATGAGAGTTTTAGCTGAACAATACCTCTGTGTTTCTGCTTTACTAACAGAGAGAAACAATCAAATCCATATGGGTTTTTCAATGCATTTTATGGAGGGCATATAGAGCAGCTGAATGACATCTGTGAACAGCTGAGGCCAGGGAGGGGGATGGTTTAGTGAGGACAGTTGAACAGTATTCGGCTGTCTCTGATTTACAGATTTCATCATCATATTTTTAAAAAAGGTTTCATTTTTATTTTATTTCTTTACAATTCCTACTAACACAGGATTCTGTGGCCATTTTCTATGATATCAGTGCCCTCCCCAGTTACACAGTAGGTATCTTTTGGATATATACACAATTTTTGTTTTATTTGTAACTTCAGTTCATTCATTCATTTCCTATATTTCCACTGATCCTATCAAAGTAATTCTGTTCTCTGATCAAGTGATTGATTTTCATTCCCCCTCCTATATCATTGTTTCTGCTGTTTCTGCTGTATTGTCACAGCAAGTGCACATTCTTTTTCATTCTGTTTTGGTGCAGCTCCACAAAAATATTGATTTTATTTTATATTTCCTTTTATTCAATTCCTGCAAACTGACTGAATTACAAATATCTGTTTTGTTTTGAACAGATCTCATGTGATGGCAAGAATGATCATCATCAACCTGCTGATTACTTATGTTGCCTGCTAGATATTTATTAACTACTTATCAAAGAAAGTGGTGAGTTTTTCAAACCCCATCTATACAGGAATATGGGAATTGCAGCTTTGATTTTGTACTAGGTTGGGTCGCTCTCTGGTTCACATAAAATTCCCTTGAAGACTGTCCAAGCTTCCGAAACTGTTTTAAACGACCTCTCTACACTACTATAGAGATGCAAAACTGTAGGGACATAGGAACGTTCTGGTCACATATCTTCTCCATTGTCCTGTCCTAGAATACAGTGATAACAATGTCCTTGTTAAAGCAGATCAAACACATTTGTATCCTGAATCCTCAGAACTGCTTTTACTCCGTAGGCTTGCTATTATAAGTAATGTTTTGTTCACACAGCTACAAACTGAGAGATGGAAAGGAATGTTGAACTCTCAAAGTCACGACTGTCTCAAATTTCACTGTATAATTACAAGATAACATAATTGGTTACATTTGCAACTTTAAATACTACTATTTTCATCTTAAATTCTGTCATCTTATTTGCTGGCAGGAGTAATACATGGAGTTGATTGAGGAGGTCTGGATAATGTACTTTTTTTCTAGATAATCCATTGAATTTTACATAAACAATGTAAAACTCTTATTTGCTTGTGTGGTATTTTCTCAGCATGCTTTTCACTGCAAAGACTGTCTGAAAGATGGAATCAGTTCAGTAATCTGGAAAATGAGTCCCTAGGACAAAGAATGAAGAAAAGAAACTACATAATCATTTGAAGTTTTCTATGCTGTATCAAGCATGAGATTACTAGGGGACAAATCAGGTAACACAGGCATCTAATATTATTTTAGAAGATCTGATGTTTGCTCTTCAGCTGACTTTCCAGAAGGGAGCAAGACTGATTAGTGTCAGTGCCATATTTTCACAATCCAATGTGATTGAATACATTAAGGCTTCTGAAATACTACTAGATACCTGCTTTGTGACACTAAATGGCTCTACAGAGACCATGGTCAATTCTATGTTTTTCAATAAGAAATTTTATTTCCTTGCTTTGCCAACTTCTTTTGATAAAAAGAAGTATCATTGCTTTACACATTATGCTGAAAACACTAAATGGAAACACCCACATGCACATACTTAGTGATAGTTTGAAAATGTTTAACCCTTTATATACCCTTGACTTTCATTTAGAACTCTACAAAGAATATTGCTAGGAAGTTTTACTTGAGATTTTTGGCTTCCCAAAATCAGAATAGTCAAGACAAGGAATTAGAGGAATTCCATTCCTCTTATTTCTGAAACTTGGTTTCTCAGCCGAGGAGATCTATTGAAATTCAAATAGTCCAGATAATTTTCAGATTTTTTTCTTAGTAAATAATTGACAATATTTCTTTATGCTAATTGTAATTCCTTCTCTCAAAGATCTCTCCTGAATCAGTTGTCTTTTCTGCAACACATATAAAAAGACAAAAAAATAAGTAGAGAAGGAAAAAAACCCTGACAGACTTTGACATTTGGATTGAAATGTTAATTAACATCTTCTGATAATCACCTTTTCAAGAGAGAAAGATACATTGTACTACACAAATTGAATTTCTAGTTCCAGAAAAATGGAATAAGGACTGTGTATCATATCCTTATATGCTTCCCATATACCTGTATCTTTTTCATACAGAATAAAAGGACATGGAAGTTTTTTCACAATTTTTTGGATAGTCATTGAGAATAGCAAAAATATTTATACATCATCTCCCTTTAATGGGTGAATTCTATCTCTGTCTATCTGTTTGGCTATTTTTGAACCTGGTTTATAAAGCAACATATTCTGCTCTGAAATGACTATATTAAAATGTGTCCCTCTAGAGCAATAAATGTTGCTGACACAGCTGGTTATCTGGTAACCCAGGGAGCTGAAAGATGATGTTTGTTTGAAATTAATGTTTGTCTGGTTTTATAGCACTACTCCATGAAATGTGTAATTCAGCATAAAAAATTTTGGGAGAAATATGTTTGGTTGCAAAAAAATAAAGGGAACAAATATTTTATAGCAAAGTTCTCTCTTAGATAGACATTTTACTATTTCTGTTTTTCCCTTCTTTGGTTTTTCTTCCATCCTACAGAAGTAAAAGTAATTTCAGTTCTTCCAATATACACTTGGGGAACAGCAGAGAAAAATAAGACAAGTTTCACACAACCTGTCGTACACCCCTGAGACAAAAAAGAGAGAAAATTATGTTGCTTTAAAAAATTGAAAGTTCCCTCAGTAACAAGTGATAAAACAATATGAAATGTCCTCAAAATGCACCAGTTATGCACCAGAGTTATAGTGTATATTAGAAAAAATGTCTTCACTGAAAGGGCTGTCAAGCTTTGGCACAGGGTGCCCAGGGATGTGGTTCATCCAGCCCTGTAAGCATTCAAAAAACACATAGATGGAGCACCTAGGGACAGAATTTAGTGGTGGATTTGGCAGTGTCAGGTTAATGATTGGACTTGATGGTCTTAAAGGTCTTTTCCAGCTTCTAGGATTCTATGATTCTATGAGCCTGGTACTAAATGTTGCTGAAATCTGCAGCATCCATAACCAAACATTGTAGTCTAAGCTTATCTTAAATCAAGGATAATTCTGTGCTGATGTTTCCCTCTCTTCAATTCATGAGCATATCAACCAAAATGTCCAGAAGCAGATTTTTGAGATCATTTTCATTATGGTGTGTTCTGATGAATCAAATGCTGGTCTTTTCAATGTCCCACGAAGTTTTACTTATTTAAGTGACACTTCTAGTATTGAAGAGGCAAATAATATGAAGGTATTTCTGAAGTATTAAATTCAAGGAAAACTCTCTTCTCCTGTGTATTTTGTACTTTCAGAAGCCATGAGTGTCTGAGAAATTCTGAATATCTTTAAAATTCTGCAGCAGTTTCTGAGCAGACTTGGTAGGTTCCCTCCCCCATTCTGTGACACTACAAAGCATAATTGGATTAGTCTACATCAAGTGGCTATCAATGGTAAAAAACAATACATTAAAAAATCGCCTAAAATAATGTTTTTCAGCCAGCTGTTAAATCAAGCAATTTATTTGTTTTATTGCACATTTGCATAATAGGGCAAACCAGAAATTCTCTGTAACAGATGTGTTGGTGGCAGGAAGATTTGATTACTGGCATCTATTATTAATCACTGCACAAATCTTAAATGATTTGTTTCAACAGTTTGATCAATTTACATCCAAGTACTTGCATTTATGCACAAAATGTGGAGATAAAACATCTGTTCACACCTTTACTAGCAGTCCTGATTTTTTAATAAGGTTGAAGTTTGTGTTGAGGAAGATGCAAGAGACTGACAACTTTTGAAAAGATTTCACTGTTTCTGAGCATAACTCAACTGAAAGGCATTTCATGTTGGCACTAATGTCTATATGGTGCTTCTTTTGATTTTAAAAAATAGGAAAACAATTTTCCAGCCTTATAAAGCTTTCACAAATTTAATTAAATACATTTTTATTATGTTTTGGGATCTGTGTACAAATTGTTGAGAATCTGGTAAATGATGTGTACCTTCAACATTAAGTATCTTGAATGTTGTAACAAGTTTCTTCTAGCTTAAAAATTTATTTGTAAGTTTCCAGTGGTTAGGAAAACAAATCATTTATTTTGTTATTTTTTATTATTTTAATAGTTTCAAATGAGGCAAAATGGGTCATATAGAGCACAGCTGAAGCACAGACTACAAATGGTAGGATCTTTGTTTCAGACAAGATGTGGAGTCTTTCTGTCTAAGGGTCACAACTTAAAATTGTTTATATTTGTCTCATTAATGCATCTGAATTACTGGATTGACTATCATTGATCGCTAGTTTTCTTAGTGAAGATGATATTCTAGATGGTATAAATCCTAAGATTACATGAAAGCCACAGCACCAGTTGAATAATATGTCATTTCTGCTACCACAGAATCCAGTTCATTCAGACACAAAAGTAGATGAAGCATAGTGCTGTCATATTATTTATAGAAGATAGACTCACAGGGCAGATAGGTTTTTAACTTCATAGCACTTTTAAGATCAAAAGAAAGACCTGCAGATATCCCCTTATGGTCGTGTGTCCCACAGGAAATCAGGAATCACAACTGGATCTGCTGCTATCTGATGGTGTAGATGCTGTGCTGCATCTCTTTCCACTGAGTTCAGGTTCCTTCTGAAGGCAAATTACCTCATAACCAGCACAGAAAATGATACTGTTGCCTAAGGGTTAAATTATTTTTTACCAGCTGGCAACATCTGAAGCATAATTTTTTAAGTATACCAGCAAGGAAAAGTTAAAGTGCTTCAGATCTGATGGCTGGAAATATGAAAATATTCGTCTTATATGCCATATAGATGATTCTCATACACTGAGGAGATCTGCCTGAGGTACATAAATATTTTCTCCAGCAAATAAATGGATCCAATCAATGTTTCTAGGTTTTATATATCACATAGATCAATCAGCTACAATATAAGATAGAGCTAAAAAGTGGCTTTGTTTCAAAAGACATATGTTTCAAATGCCATTTATAATTGGCATTTTAATAGATCAGATTTTAACAGATTTTTTAATATGCCTTAAAAAAAAAGTGAAGAAAGTATA
Source organism: Cyanoderma ruficeps (assembly GCA_008694505.1). Lineage (NCBI taxonomy): Eukaryota > Metazoa > Chordata > Aves > Passeriformes > Timaliidae > Cyanoderma > Cyanoderma ruficeps. The sequence continues at coordinate 23,624,345 of VZDJ01007753.1, read as the reverse complement.
TTTTCCTCATCAAATTGGCAACTATTTTGACCTGATAGCATTCATGAATATTTCAGCTCTGAGTTAGAAATACTTCCTGCTATGATTCCCCTTATATTTTTATGCACATTAATCTTGTAAGATTTTTTTTTCTTTTTAAACTTTTACTATTAGAATGATTCATTTTGTTCCAATTGACAAAACCTTCCTTGAGGAGTTTTTTTCAAAGTATGCTCACAGATTCCTGAGGGGCATAAAACCTAAACAAAAAAAACCCCAACACAACAGTAGCAGATAGAAATACAAGAAAAGGCTTATAAGTCAGTGTTATGAGCGGTTCAGTAATTCCAATATGAGCTATAGGACAAAATGTCTAGGGGAGTAAGAGGGTAATACAATCCAGACAACAAACTTAACTGTATTACAGATACACAGCCATCTCCAAAGCTATTACTACAGTTGCCTGAGGTGTCTGTGGAGAAGCCAGATGTCACTCCTCCATAACTTAGTGTCTTATGATTGTCATTTAATCTGAAGGAGAAGGAAACATCATGTTTAGATGCAGCAAATATAAACCCTAACTCCCACTGCACTCCCAGTTTGTTTTGTAAAGTCATAAAATGTGAATTTCAAGGCTACCTCTAATGCTCAGGCTATCGAGTTTATTTGTATTCAACAGCTAGCCTTTTTTTTTTTTAAAGAATACTTATAATAATTTTGATTCTCTTGAATCTGTAGGCTTGTATCCATTGAAACTTCCTTATATTTTTGTATACTACATCTCAAAAACACGTGACATATACTCTTGAGGTCATGCTGTAACAACACCAAACTGACAGGCTGTGGCAAAGCCTTCATACTACTAATTTAGTAAGAAAGGGCTTAGGTTATTGATATCTTGGGTTTCCAGACCTCTAAAATTCTACAGCTCTTGGGGACATGGAAAGGAAATGGTGATCTTAATGCTCTAGTTTCTAAAACTGAAAGTTAACCTCCAAATAAACCCTAACATCAATTCAACAGAAGAAACCTACCCCAATCAGAAAAATTTAGAATGAAGTTGTCTGTATTTTCACCAGCTTTTTCCCAGGGCTGAAGGCTCTGGAATAAGCTACTCTTACAGCACTTTCCATTTCCATTTCCAAAGATACTTTGTTTGCCATATCTTTGAAGTCATGGCGGTAGCCAGAATAAACTGGTCATCTGAAGTGTTGGATTTCCAATCCATAACTGTAACATCAAACCTAATCCTAATACATAGATAAAATTAAAAGCCCCATCTACACAAAAAAAAAAGACAAAAGATACGAGCTTATAAGAGAAAGAATGTTGTTGTCAGCTGAAGCCAAGGACTTACATTCTCTGTTGTTCTACTGATGAGTTTTCTAACCATAAAACAAGGTTAGGATTTGGAATGTATATATATCTGCCTAGTTTATTGCTTTATGCTAGACACCCCCATATACAGGAAGAGATCGGGTATTGATTGGCACCAAGAACTTTGGTTACTATTTTTAATGGTGCAATATTTCTTCTAGTTATAGCTAAAGATAAGACAAGGGCAAGCAGACAAGAGTGTACATACTGCTTAAAGCCAAGGATTTCTTTTCTTCTTCCTCTTCTTTCAATGGTCTTCTGGGTGTAGTTCAGTGTGGGGAAAATAAAGAAGTCTCAGGAACACAAATTTTTAAAATAAATTTTTCATGGACTCATAAAATAAGAAGGAACTAGAGGGCCTTTACCTGGGTTCTTTTTTTATAAAACTTATTTGGGTATAAACAGTTTTGGCCTTATTTAAAAAAATACAGTGGTTATTTTGCATATGAGTTTTAAGCAGAATATGGTTTTCATCATAGAATGGTTTGGCTTGGAAAGGACCTGAAAAAAATCTTGTTAAAATGCCCTGCCATGATCAAGAACTTCTGCTAGATCTGATTCCTCAAAGCCCCATCCACACTGGCCTTGAGTGTCTGCAAGATGAGGCATCCATAACTTCTCTGGAAAATCTGTTCCAGTCTCTCCACACCCTCAGAGTAAAAAAATATCTTCCTAATATCTTACCAGAATCTACCCTCCATCAGTTTAAAACCATTACCCCTTGTCCTGTCACTACATTCTCTGTTAAATAATGCCTCTCCAGCACTCTTCTAGGCTCCCTTTAAAATACTGCAAGGGCACTAAATTTACATTCCTTTAGCTCAAATGCAATTAATAATTTTTCATTCATGGAAAAGAGGGAAGGGCCCAAGTTCTATTGACATACAACGATTCTTGATGGTGGAAATATTTGATGACCTTCAAAAGCCTACCCAATATCATATGATAAATCGTTATATTTTACCCATTTTTGCATATCTGAAGGTGTTTAGCCAAAATTTGGCAATAGATTTGCCTTTTTCTTCCTCTAAAAATTGATGAAAAAGTTGTTTGAACTGTCCAATAAGATTTTTTAGTTTTTCTTTTTTTTCCAAAGCAGTTATTTCTCAAACAAAAAACTTCCATTTTTGTAAGTAATTGTTTGAGGTTTGGAAACTGAAATATGCAGCTAGCTGTTACAGAATATAATTTGGTGGGAATAGAGAGGAATAGGGAGAGGGCTTAATCCCAATTTCCCATTTCAAAATAAAAAATGTACTGCCCTTTTCATAAATAGACCCATGTTTAAAGGAACAGTGTGTCATTCAAACTTTATAGGTTCACAGTCTGTGGATGGACTGATTTCTGCAATCATTAAGTCCTGTCCAGTGCATTCTTGTGCCTGAATTTAGGCATAGTAAAAGGTAGAACGGATTCTGTGTGCATAAGGTAGGCCTCTTTCTAATCTAGAAACAGTACCTCTAGCTGAGGAGAGTGCTGTCATGCTTGTTGAGTTTAACACATATTACATTCCCTAGACCTTTGTTTTGTCACTAACATGGTGTTTGAGACAGGCACAGAGAATACTGCTAGCCCATGAATGCTGAATTATGCAGACTCAGGCTGCTCAAGCTGATGTCATCCTACAGTCGGGATGTTACAAACCATATGGACTCCACACATGTGCCCAGTATCCAGGGCCTGTCCCATCGTCCCAGGCACGAGCATGGTTGGTGGTGACAAATTAGGGACAGGCAGATTGTTAAGAAAAATCCAGTGATGAGATCTGTCTGAGGAGAAGCTGGGAAATTAAGTCAGTGGGTCCAGGTTAGAACCAGTCCTGGAGACCGTAATGAGGGTCAGACACAGCACCACAATTTCCGGGCAAGTCTTCAGGCACATCCAAGTTCAAGCTGGGGAGTTCATTATCTGGGTCAAGTTCAGGGTCCAGATCAACAGGGTGCATGACAGTGACATAGTTTGAACTGTATTTCAGGCACATTTCAGAGGGAGAACTCTGCTTTTCCACATCTATTATGTGGAAGGAGTCAGAATAAAAGTAGCACAATTTCCACAATAAGAGAAGCTCTATATGACCATTTTTGTTGAAATGGGTCTGATATGACTTCTTTGGCATTTCTTGTTTTGCAATATAAAATGGCAACACTTGAAATTTTAAGAGTCTGCAATTATTATAACTAGATTAGAGCTCTTCTTTTTAATAATGTCATACAGTGAAAATAGCAGTATAACATATTTTAAATATTTTATTTGTTACCCCATCACATCTTGTGCTTTTGTTTCATGTATTTTCCTTGAAAATATTGAAAGTCTAATGTGTAAAGAAGATGGAGGTGCATGTTTTGTGAAAGTGAGGTTTGCTACTAAAGAAAAAGAGATTGAGTAGTATGGAATGCACTGAATCTTAAGGTTTAACGAAGCTGCTTTTCTTGACAGACCAGTATTTACTGATATGATATAGCTACCTGATGCAAAAGGATCATGAACATATATTCTATTCTGAATGAACACAGCAGGGTTTAAACATGCACACAAATCATAATGACTAAATATCATTGACTAAACTATGCCAGTGAAATATATGCACATATGTAAAAAGGTAATTGTGCTGAAGCCATGCATATGCATGAACAAGATGAATAATTGCATGTGCAGACTACCACCAGTGCGTGAAATTACCTGTTTTGCAAGTGTAAATTAGTGTTTTGCATGCCCATTTACCTGTTTGCTGTCCTTATATTTGTTGTGTTCAAGTTAACTGACTGATAATTTTGTGTCTTAGGGTACAAACAAAAGAATGAAAGGAAAAAAAAATTAATCTTGAGAAGAAATAAAAATTAAAATATTTTTCATTCCCATACTAGAGATGTAATATTCATGTCATTGACTATCTCCAAGACATATTTGTAAGATATATTATAATCATAGAGTGTTAGTGTTATCCTCCAGAACAGCCAACGTTTCAGAGAGTATGCATGAAAATTGATGCAGCTCATTGCACACTTAAAATAATTAAAAATTGCAATAAGAACATGAGTGTCATTTTAATGCTATTTTTAATAGATTTCATTTAGAATAAAGAGAACCCAAAAGAGTTAAGATGCTTGAGATTAAAAAACTTCATGAAAACTAAAAAAGAAAGTCAGATATAAAACTCATTTGTCTTCAAAATGCTGCACAATTGCAAAATATTTTATAATCCCTAAATCTGCTTCGTACTGACCCCACAATTTATCTATGACATGTAAGTCACAACAATCATGCAGTTAAATTCTATTTGCCACAGCATTACAGAAGCTGGCATTTCCAGACCAGAACAAAATACTAATTTCTAGTTTCATTCTTGTTGAGATAGCAAAGCAGCAATGCTATCACCTCATCTGCAACTGTACATTATTATTCTTAGGATCACAGCACTTACCGTTGCCAGTTTTCATAAAATCCTTTGAAACTACTACTGTGTAACTAATTTCCTTTATGTGCAACTGTTAGAATAGTCCTCAGAAGACAGTGCAAATTATGCAAGCTACAAAGACAAATAATAACTTGGAAATCAATACACTCATACTGTGTTCTGTCTATTGAAGTACACGGCAGTATTATTACCGGTGAATCTTCATTCTATACATTCAGGGCACTGAATTAATTGAAATTGAGACAGTCTCTTTTTCACTTCTCTTAATGTCTCTTGAAGTACTCCCACTGAAAATACCAACAGATTTATGTCAAGAGGTCTTTTATATTCTCTCTAAAGTTTCAGACACAATATACCTGACACAGTTCTTCCCCCTCCCCACAAAACTGAATTAAGTGGCATCATGAACAATGCTCAGTTACGAGTACCGAACAATAAAAGAAAGTTTTAATTTCCTCAATTTCTACAAGAACAGACCCTTGAGCAAAATGTTATGGACTTATCTCTTAAAGAATGTAATACACTGGGAAAAAAGCATCCAAATTTTCCCTGAGCCTAAAAGTCTTTCCAGTGTTTTGTAAATTTCCCGATTGCTTTTTGCAGCATTCTGTATTTTTCCTGAACATATGTAGAAGCTAGTTTTGGAGACAATTTATCAGAGGCACTCTGTGGGGATATCAGTGCTGAGTACAAAAAGTACCTCAGGGGTGCCTTAACCCTTTCGCGTGAAACTCATTTGAGGTAGAAGTATTCAGCCCTGAAACCTTCTGTAGGCCAAGGGTTCATTTCACATGCACTTGAAAAGTCCAAATGAATGAAGAAGACAAATTTTAGGTGGATGAAAGGAAGTGGATTCTTTTTTTAGGCTGACTAATAATGGTGTCTAAAATGCTGGTAGTGGTTTGTAAACTGTTGCCTTGCCTCACAGCTTCTCCAGTAGTTAATGTGTATCTGACATACAATTAATTGTAAGGCTGCCAGAGATAAACCAGGCAAACTACATGAAACGATAGACATGGAAAGCTACATGAAGAGCTCTGGGGATGGCATGTTCACGTTTTGTCTCATTTAGATTACCTTTTCACCTAGCCTGGAACTGATTGAGTCTTTCTCTATATTTTCTTAAATAATCCAAGTATTGCTGCTTGCTTCCTAAAGCTAGAAGTGGTTCTGACGAAACCCATTATCTCTTCACTTTATAAGCTTAGAAAAATACACTGCAGAAGACACTTGCCTTTACAAGCCTCAGTTGGGTATTGCCAAAGTTATCCGTGGGAAATTCAGAGCACGGGTGGCCCAGCTGGCAAAATTCTGACATTGAGTGTTGACATAAGTGTTTCCATTTGAGATAATGAACAAGTCTATCTTCCCTCTCCTTCCTTCGGATTGCCAGTTGCTAATTTTCTGGACCCACAGAGTACTCTGTTAAACCTTCTTATTGCTTTACTGTCTGTTTAATAATAAACTAAAATTGACCATAGTCAATCTATAACATAAATGATACAGTAAATTTCTGCTTCAATAGTATGACATTAAAGATTTAGTTTGCTTATGGTTTATTTTTATAACATTTTTGATTTGTTGGCCTAGAAAATAATTAATTGATAACGGTATCTTGTTTACTGAAAAGTATAAATAAGCCCACACAAATGATGATTATTACCATTCTATTTAGTTTAATGAAAGGCCTGCATCAAAGGGTCTAACCCCAGAGGATTTTCTAAAGTAGGATTTATGCTTTCCTACTTTAGTCTCCTTTTTTTTTNTTTTTTTTTTTTTTTTCCCTGAAGCAGAAAAGGTTTTGGATGTTTTGGGCTCTGCTGTTGTTTCCCTTGTATAATGTGTATTATACCTTTGAATGACCTCACCATTGTAAAGGTTTCACAAACCTTGATTTGAGCTAACTCAGCCACAAAAGTATCTGAAAAAATAAGTTTTTAAGGTTGTAACAAACATTATGTTTAATGAGTACAGTGCACAAGTAATGATGCACTGAATCAGTATGAAGCCTCAAAAAATGATTTCTGTTGGCACTATAAAAGGAATGCAATTTTTCTTGTTGAAATACCATTTTTCAGTTACTGCATGACTGATGTGGTAATTATCCCCTACACCTGGGATTTAAATCCAATCCTACAAGCCCATTTTCTGTTTGCAAGCTGTCAGACTGATGCATAGTCTTTGTTCTTATCTGGCAATAGTCGAGGAATCAGTAATTCAGAAACAACAAAGCCACTGATGGGTCATCATGTAATCTGCACTGAAAATTGCAATCTGTAATGAGATTGGAAACACAGATGAGGAGACTAAAACTGATTACCTACCATACCTAAAATTTTCAATTTTATTGCCCAAATATGATCAAACTAGCTCATAAATTTAGGTATTAGTTGAGAAAGAGTAAAGATTACTTTTAAATAAGGTGAAAACAAGATAAGTTATTTAAATGTAAATTATTTGTTTTACAGCAATTTAGTACATCTCCAAAGTGATTCACATCTTTACATTATTTTATCTTCCATTTTAGAATATGGTGTATCTTGTTGATTAGTCAGGTGTAAGATACTTTCTTCCCTTAAAACAAATATAAGTTCAGTGATGAAAAAACCACAAATACTATATTGTAGGCTGGGAAGACATGAGCTGCTTCTCAGCAAACTAACCAAAAATACACTTCACATAAGTTAAAAATATAAGTTATATTCATGTTCCTGACTTCTTTAATGCCCTGACAGCAACTTACAGATAGATGTTACACTGTTGTTCTCAACTCAAAACAATAAATCACTGTTTTCTGCACTAATGCAGTTATGACTAGTATGATGAAGAGAAATAAACTGTCATAGATATTTCCAAAAGGTTTCTGACCAAGCACTCTTCTGAAAAAGTGATAAAATTTTTCCAGTTATTCAGGACATTGACTGATCTATTATTTTCTTCAGACTTTCTTGAAGAATTTTGGGGTTTTTCTACTATATTTTTCTTTTTTTTAAATGTGATATTTGGCTCCAGAAGATATTCCAACTTCTCCATTCGTGTTCAACATGTAAAATTCTAGAAAGCCTAGAAAAGATAGATCTGTCCAAGAAAAGAGAAACAAATCTATTATTTTTGTAGTAGTGCTGGATAATCCATCCAGAAAAAGAGTTTAGAGTCACAAGAGCCATTCAGAATACCTATAAACTCAATTGTTGGACACTCAGTATATGACATGCATAGGTCCATAACAACTATTTAATTTACCTTGTTCATGTCCCCATCTTCAATCATGGTCTGAAACTAATTTCAGGGGGTTTTTTTTATTATTTTATTACTTTGTTTCTTTATTGCCCATTGTTGCATTAAGTTTATAGCCAGAAATTGCCTTTGGAATATATTTGCCAGCAGCCAGAGTTCTTTAATGGAGGTCTGCACATCTTTGCATTAAAATGATTGCGGATGCTAGTCTATTTCTTGTCCATAATAACATGAGCCAAACATATCTAATGATAAAAGTCCTTAATGGGTTTAGATACAAAGACATTTAGCTCATAAGTCTCTAACTGATTTGGAAGCTTCCAAGAGGACCAGTTCAGCTGTAGAGCCTCTATATACTAGCAGGGGAAAAGGAGACCATAGACCAGGTTTCAATTTTCTTCAGGTTTTCTAACGAGTGAGCCCTTGGCTGCTTTTGCCTGCTTTTATATCAAGGACTGGAAACACACACTGCCCTAAATCATCCCTGTTCTTCAGATTAATCCAGAAAATCTTACTGTCAGAGAAAATATGGTAGCAGGTTGTAGATCCAAATGTTACAATATGTAGCTGCCTTTTCTTCTTCAAGTCTGCACACCTGATACTCACCAGCAGAAGATACATAACAGTGGTCGTTCTTGAAATGCAGAATTAATAAGCTTTAACTTGTAGAGTCATTATTCCTCTTATGTCCATGCTATCCAGAGGCTGATTTCTGGAGTGTAACCCTTGCCTAATATGTGTACAGTGCTCCCAGCACAGAAATATTCCTATAACTGCCAATGTATACTGAAAGTGTATATATATATATATATATATATATATATATATATATATGAGATAATAAATTTATCTGAATAGGTAGAATGTATGGGATAGATCACAGATTTGAGGAAAATATCTGATAGAGATGTATTGACCTTACCTTAATCCATCCAAAATGTCAAAGCGGCAGGCAGAGATTAGAATATATTCTGCAGATTCTTAATCTGAGACTGATGATGTACCCAGTGGATAGAACTGCCATAATTCCTAAATAAGACAAAAAATTTGTTTACAAGCTAAATCAATCAACCAGATCAAAGACCCATAGAAAACAAACACATTTAAAACAAATCTGTAACTCATGCATGTAAAACAAAGAATTGAAAAATTCCATTAACATATCAGCTGTTATTTTATAATTTTAATGCTTGTAATTAATCCATTACTATTCTTGCTGGAGTGATAAAAGGACCTTCTAAGTAATTGTGTCCTAATTAACATTTGTTTATCCTTATGCTGCAATCATAAATATTAATTATAATTCTTTTCAGTAACCATATGTATTTTTAGCTGAAAACTCCTGCAATAAAGAAGAAAATTTGATTTTTGAAAGAGTTAAAAATTTTGAGACAAACTAACATTGATCTAAAAAATTATATCTCTGCTCTGTAAAGACAAAATATTTTATAGACACGGGAGAGCAACTGGGAGCACAATGAAACATCACTGGCAGTAAAAAGGAATAAAATAAATTAGAAATATTTCTATTTACTAAATGTTGCAAGCATATAAATTAAATATAGAAATGGATACAGCAGTAGCCTGTATACTACAGCATGAATGTTGAATGTTTCAGAAAATCAAGATTTTATTTTGTGGCCTTCATGTATAACACAGAAACATGATACTATTCTTTCAAAGGCATTCCTGAACTTGAGCTAGCAAGTTTTAAACTGATTTTTGTTACCCACAGACTTGCATCATGTGCTGATGTGCACCATTACTTATGAACAATTACGTGGGACATGAGATATAATTTTTTATGTAGGTATAAGTGGTAGACATGGCAGTGTTAGGTTTATTGTTGTCTTAATTTTAAGGATTATTTTCAACCTAAAGGATTCTATAAACCTATGATAATTTTTATAATCATTTGCCTCACTGTCTGGAAATTCCACCACAAACACTGTCCTGAAATACGGACTGAGTCCTTTCAGGACCCTGTATTCTATGCAATTGCTCTCAGTACTGCCTTTGCTTTCCTTCACCACAGACACATATTGAGTAGAGTGAGTTGCTTGTTTTATCTCACAGTATTTTCCTTCATATGTCCCATGCCCAGTGTTTTCATTACCCATTCAAAAAGTTCATATGCTTGCCAAAATTCTCAGCACATGTCTGATATGGCAAAACAATTCAAATTCTTCTTCCCATCTGCTGTTTGCAGATTTTATAATTGCCACTTAAGCCTAAAGACCAAATAGAGTCAGTATGCAATCAGATTTGATGCTTAAGATTGTCTGTCATTAATGTAAAGCATGCCAATGAGGGGAAAATTGTACTTACCTGAACTCATGATTCAGGGAGATAAGAAATGTGATGAAAAGAAATGCAAATGTTTCTATCCAAAGAAAATTAATTGTAGATCAAGAGACTAAAATTTCTGACTTTTACTGAGGGGAGAAATCTTAGGTAACAATGTCAAGAACAGAGAATAAGATCTTCAAATCTTATTTATTTTCAGACATAATTTCAATTTTCAAAAAATTCTTCAAGTCTTACTTCTATAGGTTTTAAAGGCTGCTGAAGGATAGATCCCACTGCACTTCTATTTTGAAAAGGTGCAGTTAATGGTGTTTGATTCTAAATTAAAAGGTATTTTACTTTTTATACCTCTTCCACTATATGTCTATGAAACTCTTTCTCTCACAGTCTTTCACAGTCACAAAAATGGCTACTTTGGAAACAGTGTTGAAATCTAATAAATGAGTTTATGTATAAAATCATGCCAAATTATTTTTAATATTGGAAGAAAAAAGATTAACCTAAGTTTTAGTGATCACTGATTATAATTCAGCATCCAAATGATAATAATACATACTTTCATGTCCAATATTTTATAGATGGTTCAAGATTTATCCATAATATTTCACATCTACCACATATCAGAATTAATCTTTCTGCTATGAAAGATCATGTCTTGCAATGTTTCATGTGTCATGAACACCCAACCATTAACTTCTAATGTTATTTTTCTCCTCAAGAAATGTGAGTAATCCCAAACAGAATTTTACAATTCAATGTATTACTGCAGAAAAGCAAACAGTGGTCTTGATGTTGTCTAATCATTTCAACTGTGTAACCATTTCTTTATTACAGAATATGTTATTGAAAATATGGTCCAGACCAAAACATCAGTCATATCCTTCCTTTTTCTAGAATATTTGAGATGCCTTTGTAAATTTATGTTTTTTAATATAATCCTTTTACAAAGCAACAACTCTTAATTCTTTAGAGGCAGATCTGCTTTGATAAAATTTGTCAGAGTATGACTGTGGCTTGAACAACAAGAGACAGCAACTTGTCAGTATTGCACTGAAAAACTTTGGAGTGGAAGGGAAAAATCAGAGTTCAGAAAGTACCTTTTATTTATTAGTTTTACAGATACAAAGAAGCATTTTACAATCCAAAAACACATTTTAGAAATAGGGGAGGGAGTTGATTATTTTGTCATTCAGTAATGTCATGGTATAATTTTATTTTTCATTATTACAATAGAAAGTCATGTTTTTGGAGTTCATTAGTGATTCTAGCTTTCATTTGACAGAAAGAAAAAAAATGGTGCACATAATAATAGAAATGAGAAGAACCTGGCAGTTTCCTGAAACTAAGAATACCTTTAAATAACTTATTGAGAATTTTATTAAGAAATACATACTTCTTGCAATTTGTCACAGAAATATTACCTACAATGACAGCAAGACATACCCCTCTCCACAGCAAGCTTCATTTCACTATCAAAGAATAACAATGCCTGCAAGGTATGAACAGAACATTCCTTCCATTTTTCAGCTCTGTCACACTCCTTTATGTTTTGTTCATAATGGCAACTGTCTTCCTTGATGTATCATATAGATGTTCTCACCTGCTTGTTGTCATTCAGCTGCTAAATGAGAAGAATGAATATGTATAATTCTTCCAAAATTGCATTATAATGACACAATCTGGCATATTTTATTATACATCCCGCTAGACCCTGATTGTTTTGTGCAGTTGGCTTTCAAGTTACACTACTTGGGTTTTGATAGCTCTTGCCAACTTCCTCAATGCAAATGCTAAAAAGTGAAAACAATGGGAAAAGTTTTTAAATGCAGACTTCATAGAGGTGTAAAGGTAACATTTCATTCTTCATCACTCATTAAAACACAATATAAGTTTGCTTTAACATATGAGGGTTTTTCTAAATACATATTTTTGGTGCCCGAGTAAATGACAGAAATAGTCTGCCTTACCTATGGGCCAAAAAAACATTTCAGGTTTGATTTTCTCTTAGAGATTTCTTCTGTTTTTCAATAATTAATTGTCCACTTTGGTGCTATGAAAATATATTGCGTTAGTAACTCTGGTTCTTGACGTGGTTTAACCCCAGCCAGCAACCAAGCACAGTGCGGCTGCTCACTCACTCCCCCACCAGTGGGATTAGAGAGAAAGGAAATGTGAAATCTACAAAATTTATGGGTTCAGATAAAGAGAGTTCAATAGATTAAAAAAAAAACAAACCACCTGTCTATGTAAGCGAAGTAAAACAAGGAACAAACTCAGTGCTTCCTATGGGCAGGTAGGTGTTCAGCCACCCCCAGGACACATAATGATGACATGGGAAGATAGATGTTATCACTCCAATCTCCCCCCCTTTTGTTCCCCCACTTTATACACTGAGCATGATGTCATAAGGTTTGGAATATCCCTTTGATCATTTGGGATCTGCTGTCTTGGCTGTGTCTCCTCCCAATCTGACATGTATCTATGACTTTTGTGCCAGCATGGTACTATGAAAAACAGACAAAGCCTTGGCTCTGTGTAAATCCTGCCCAGCAATAATTAAAACTAAATAATTAAAATTTAAATTATATAATTTAAATAATTAAAACTAATTTATATTATTATAATCACTGTGTTCAGCAGAAATTCAAAACATGGACCTTTACTAGTCACTGTGAAGGAAATTAACTCTACTCCAGACAAGACCAGCGCAGTGTTGTTTAGCTTTTTAAAGGTTTCTGCTCTTTTACCCACCTTTTTTTAACTCCAGTTCTTGTCATTGTAAGAGGAAGCTGAAGTACTTCATGAGATCTGTACAATACCAATTTAATAACAATCCTTATAAAACCCAACCACTCAGGGTTTTAAATTATTATTAGTAGTAGTAGTATTAGTAGTAATAGTAACTGGTTTAATTTTTTGTTTGCCTGTTTGTTTGTTTGTTTTCATTTGTTTTAAATCCTACAGAGGTTCTCAAAATACTCGCTTGATATACTGGCTTGGGCTGGCATACAGATACATTTCTTCACAGTTGTTGGTAGGATGCTGTGGTTTGGATTTCTGATGAAAATGGTGTTGACAAGACACCATCGGTGTGTTATTGGTTGCTGAACATTACTTGCACAAGGTCAAGGTTTTTCTGCTTCTCATACAGCCCCACCAGTGAGTAGGCTGGGAGTGCACAAGGAGATGAAAGAGGGCACAGGCAGGAAAGCAGACCCCAATGTCTGGAGGGACACCCACACCATATGAGATTCCGCTCAGCAATAAAAGCTGTGGGAAAGAATAAGAAAAGGGGCACGGTCAGAGATGTGGTGTTTATATTCCTAAGTAATCATGACACATGATGGAGCCTGAATTAGTGAACAAATTCCTTGGGGGTTACTTTGCTCATAAGCACAGCTTTTTCTTTACGTTCTAGACTATCACTCGACTCCCATTTTGCTATCTTTTTCTCTCCTCAATTTATTATGAAGTTATGATGTAATTAATTAATATATTTTCTCTTTCACAACAGTAGTCCATTAAAGAATGACCTAATTTAACTATCATCTGTGTCACAATAAATACCTTGTTGCAATTTAATACTGGGGCTTCTTCAACTTTTTAGCCCTTATAGTATTCTCAGCAATATTTTCACATTAAAAAATCAGAGAAAATTTACATCTGAAATCCAGATGTATGTCCAGATCTTCACTTAACTATCTGGAGCTGTTTACTGTCATATACTAGCTCTTTTATTTAATTTAAAATGATAGGTGACTGACAAGGTCTTTTTATGCTTTACTTGCTCTTTTGGATTCTCCTTGCCAGTACTAGTACTACTATTGATAGACTACCTGTAAGCTCAACAATTAGGAAAAAATTTCCAGATTTTTTATTAGCTCTTCATGGTTTAGTATTTTTTCAATTATTTCAGCAGTAAAAGATAGCTTTACTAAAAAGACCATCATGCAATACTTCTTGTGAATAGAGTGGAGCATTTTCTCCCCCTGGCCCTTTTAATACCTTTTTAGTTATTCTGAACTTTTCAGGATTAAATACCATTTATATAGTTCAGCAAATCTATTACCTAATACTTGTAATTCTGTGAAACATGTCATGCTGAATGGCTGCTGTCATGTGTAAAGAGAAATTTTCCAATGGAAATTCTGCTAGTTAAGAAAATATTGCATAAAATATCTTAGATTTAAACATAGAAAAGCAGTTTAGACAAAACTGAAATAGCATAAAATACAAGAAATTCTGGAAGGTTGTCAATCTTGAGTGGAAAAAGAAAGAGATGTGTTTAAACTTGAATTTAAAATATTAATGTGCTTAACATAGAGAAATCTTAAATTATGCCATTAGGTGATATCATTCAATGATAAAAATGTGATGAGGGTGATAAAATACTTTTTTTATAAATACTGAAAAATATACCCCCCCCTTGCAAAACAAAAGCCCAAGTAAACCTGTTTCATTGGTACTTCATTGTAATTCAAGATCTAATGGAAATATAGGTTACTTTTTTGTTTTATCCATGGCATACTTGTCAACAACCAATTTCATTTTATCCCCCAACTTCTTTTGAACTTTGTTGACATAACCACCTGTAAGTGCAAACATAGATGCACCTTTTCAGCTTATTGCCAAATCAGCATCATCCTGAAGTGCCGCAGGTATGCTCATACTCAGTCTTTACCTCCCTAGGCTACTCCTCTTTCTTCTGAGGCAAGCCATCTTCAGCTTCTTCACAGCACTGTGTCATTCATTCCTTGACGAGAAGGTTACCTATGATCTGACTTATGTCTGAAACAAATTAATGTTTAAAATATTAGCCATGAATGGAGCAATGCACCACCTATTTCTGTCAGTTGAAACCAGGTGGGCATAACCACATAAGCCTATATCATATCAAATAATGTTTTTCCTGTAACCTTTGGTTGACATTTTTTCCCCCACAGACATGAACCCTAAGTAAGATATGTAGATCAAGCAAGGAATTTGCTGGCTTACTTTCGTTTACCTCTTCTGTCAGGGCTCATTCTGGAAAACTCAGGTTCAAACCACATCCTTGCCTGAAATTTAATTGCACAAAATTAGTCACAAAAATGCCTCTCTTCAAAGTACCCATCATAAATGTACACATATCTCTCCTCTCTAAAAGTACATTGTTTCTAACAAGCAGAAAATTGTTCTGTGATTGAAACTGCGTAACTTTTTCCAGCCTTATGACTACCTGACAGATTACAGTAGCATAATCACAGTATGCTGATATTTTCTGAACTCTGTTTCCATCAGAAATCCTGTCATACAAGGAGTAATTGAGAGCAAATGTTACACTACTATTGAGGTTTTCCAGGACTGAACACATTTCAGTTTCTTTTGCACCCAGAAGAGGCCATTGGCTCACCAGTAATTGAAATACCAGTGATCCTCATCTGTTTGTCAATCTGCAAACTAAACAGAAGCTTAACCTACTTCTGTTATGCCAGTCTGTTGATGTTTTTCCAGCAATGCAAACCATGATATGACCTGGCTGTGATTCACCCATTGGAAAGAGGTTGAGCCAAACGTCACTTTCTGTTTCTGGCAGCAAAGCAGGCTTTTAGTACACTTTGCTTCAGAACAGGCTAGGAAAAAAAAAGAAAATAATTCTCAGGTCTCAGCAGCACGTCACCAAAGTAAAGTGTCCCTTAAATAAAAGTTAAAATGTGTCTGTCCATCAATGCACATGGCTCAGCACATCCTTCTTCCAGGTGCAGGTGGAACCAACATCCTAAAATTTTGGGATGAATATATGCTTTCTGTTATCCCTCCAGGATTTACCACCCTTTAAAGGACACAGTTTTCTCTCCTAATGATGCCAGACCATTATCATTATCAGAAAATTGAACAAAGGAATTCCTCTAGGCAATGATTCTGGAGATAGCTTTCCAGGTCTGAAGGAAAACACACTTGTTTTGAATACTGATGGCAAACCTATGTTGCATATTCTCACCCCTGAATAACCACAGTTTCTAAATGCAGCTCTTGACTCAAGAAAGTTCAACTACTTCACACAGATGATAACATTGTTTTCTCATCCCTATGGCCAGGTTATCAATATGTGTGTTACAGATATTGTGAACATTCCAGCAAATATTTTCAGTTTCTTTTATCTGTATTTACAATCAGTCTGCTTATCTTCTTAGGCTGTAGAGAATACATCTTCAAAGATTGTTTGTTCTCATTATCCGTTCAGTATTAAAAAAAAAAAAATTAAAAAAAGGAAAGGGTGAAGTCCAATTTCAAGTGTGCTCCCTAGTATTACACTGAGTAACGCTTGTGTTTTTTAGGCAAAGCAACATTTACTTCTGTGCTTCAGATGTCTATCTTCGAACTGGCAATTTCATCACACTTTCAGCTGTAGGAGATGAACTGCATTACACAATTTAGGGATTAGTCTCTGCAGAAAAAATACCAGGATAAAGTCATTAAGCCTAAAGGCTGGGCCAAAATACATCTGAATCAAGGCCCTACCTTTAGATACAGGTACTATAAAACAATTGTCTGCATGATAACAAACTATGTTGAGACAGAAAAGCAAGCTTATCCATTCACAGACATCATTCCATGATCCTTTTGAATATCATCTCTCCACAGCTCAAACCTTGCTAAATTAGTCCTACAACAACAAATTTAATTTGTCGGCTAATTAGATTTCATTTATTATAGTGTTATTAATTATATTTTGGGCTGTAGTGTAGACAACTCCCTAGATCCACTAGCTGATCGTGCTGATCAGGTATTGACTGAAACAGCTCATAGCAGATTGGCTCAGCACAAGGTTGAAGTATTATATTAAAACTGGAAGTCTGACATGGGTTAATATACACCTGTGATAAAATATGGGGTTAACCTGGCCATAATGGGGAAGGAATATTTATTATTGCATAACCATGACCTAAAGGGGGATTTTTCCAAACCTATTTAATCACAGCCCTTTCAAAAAATTTTGTCAATGGATATATGGATTGAGTTAGTCTTTCTTGAGTATAGGCATCATATTAACATAGAAGTGGGATAAGGGGTTGTGGTGTATGTACAGTGACAGAGAGATATGTTGCTCTTGAAGTAGGTAATAAATTGTTATAAATACGGTGAGCCAAATCGTAATAATAAAAATAAAATTTATTTTCGCGTTACAGCGAGTACGGAAACAGGTAAAAAACCAAAGCCATGATAAAGAACAAATTTGATGGAACTGGGGGCGAAACGTGAGACCGATCCGCACCGTGTCTCCCCTTTATTCGCCCCAGAGTCCCAATACCAAGGTCCAGTTTTTATACTCTTTATTTTCCCTGGGGCAGGGTGTTCCTTTGTCCAGTTGTTCGGGTGTTGGTATTCGTTGGCCCCCTTTTGGGATTCTTATTTTTCTGAGTGGGCTTAAGAAGAAACAAATGGTGTCTGAGTGTTTGCTGTAGATCATATTCAAGTTCTGAGTGGGGTTTTTCAGGCAAACAGAAGGGATGTTCATTGCAGATTCAATTCCTTGTCTGGGCAGATGTTTCAACCATCAAGCATGCTGGTTCAGCCGAGCCACATTCATTCAAATGCTGATGGCTCCAAATCTTCCCCCCAGCTCTGCCTCTCTCTCCTGTGGCTTTCGACAAATGTCTCTCTTCCTGCCTGTAATTCCTTTATTTCTCCAGCACAATTTAATACACATAGGTTATTTACAACATAAATAAATTTCAAGAATTTGATCCTTAAATCAAATACACCATTTTTATATTTGTATGTTATGCGTTTACAAGTACCACAGCATAAACCCCTTCCCATGAAAAACAGGGACAAATAGAAATATTTTGCAGACTGCTAGTTAGCCAACTCCTCCAACACACTCTGAAACATAAACAATGTACATTTTGAATTAATTTTCAATATATAAATTACCTGATGTATCCAAATATTCAATCCTTTAATAAAGCAGGTGGTGGTTTTATTAGCTTTTATTTTCATAAATCTAATCATATACACTGTAGAATTTTATAATTAATAAACATTTATTTTCATTATATACTTACATTTTATTGCAGCCTTACCTGAAGTCAAATTAATATATTTGAAAATATATATTGAAAATATTTAATAACATTTATTAGAATGTACTAGTTATCTGGGTTTGGTAGTTTGTTTTTTTTTCCAAAATAGCTTATGTTTTCTAGGAGCTCAACTTATTCCTGAAATATCTTAAATTCCCATTATTTATTCACTAGTGAAGTGAGTGAAAAATACATTAAAAACCATGTTGTCTATCTTAAAAAATCCAATCCTTTCAGAAAAATTTGGCATTTATATTATCCTAAACAGAAAGAATTTAATTTTTACTTACTGTCTACAAATATTATGTTAACTGGAATTAAACTTTCTGAGCTATGCCTTTGCTAGGGTAAACTACACTTTCAAATAGACCTAGTCAAAATTTCTTTTACAGGGAAGGAAATTAGACAGGTAAGGAACAACAAATGAGCTGAACTTTGTCCTCAAAGAAAATTGGTTTTTCCTTTTCAATTTCATTTCAAAGAGATCTGACAACTGTCGCTTTGAACAAACTTTAACAGCACAATATCCTTTGTGCAAGTTTCCC
The DNA here is from genome assembly GCA_008694505.1 of Cyanoderma ruficeps. NCBI lineage: Eukaryota > Metazoa > Chordata > Aves > Passeriformes > Timaliidae > Cyanoderma > Cyanoderma ruficeps. The sequence goes on along the minus strand of VZDJ01007753.1, from coordinate 23,605,419 downwards.
CCTGTCAGCTTTTCCATTCCAGCAGGAACTTAGAACAAAGTGTACACTGCCCTTTTAGCTGAGAACTTCATCAGTTGAATGAACACGGGTATAGTGCAGTGAAATAGAGGGCATACTCTCCCTGTGAATCTGAACAGGGTACTATCTCAATAAATATAACTTCTCTATCTTTTACAAGAATAAACCAACCATCCGTCCCTTCTCACATTTTCTCTGTTCTCCTGTGTTTACTGAAAATGAAAAGCCATTTGAAAATCCACTTGTTTAAACCTAGGTGGGGTAGCAAACAGTCCTGATTGCATCATGTCTTTTTCAGAATAAATCTGATCTTACTCATTGTCAATGCTTATGAAACCTATGGTGCAAAAAGTTCCTTTGCTTTTGTTTTCTTAAGAAAATGCTGGTCAATGAAAAATAAAATTTGACCAATTTAATAAAAGAAAAAATTGTAGAAAATTCAGAATTTTCTTAGAGGTGTTAAAAAATAATCAATTCAAGAGGTGAATCACATTCATGTCACACAACTATGTCATCCATACCTAAGACCAGTGCTGCTGCATATTCTTAGAAGCAGCACTCTTTCTCAGGAGTACTTATGGATTACCAAGTTTGAGAATACTGTGTTTAACATTCATGTGCAGTCTACACACTGACATTTTTCAGTGAGACATGGGAAGCAATTCTCCAGTATGTCTTCCAGCTTTCCTTCTATACACTAATTTCACATAAGAGAAGCAGGATGCTCTTTGTAAACCTTCATTAGTAAAACAGAACACTGTTTAAATGATCAAACCCTGATCAGATCTGAATTCATGAGAGCTCTCCAGACAAATAAAATACATTAGAACATTACAATAAAATAAGTATAGGAGAGTTTTTTCTTAAAGACTTGGATGTTTGGGTGCATCCAGCTTTTTGAAACACAATTTACTAAGCTCATCAGCTCACTAATTTTGATCACTGAACAGGTTGCCAAGAGTTACTGCGGAATCTTCATCTTTGGGACTACTTCAGAAGTTTTTGTAACTCGGAACTTAAGATTCTGTGAATTTCGTTATGTGTACCTGAAGCACTGGCCTGTAGAACAGTAGAATATTTATCCGAGAAAATTTGACAGTATTACAGCGAATGTGTAGCATCCAATGGCATTGCCAAATCATATCCTGAGCTGCATCCAAAGCAGCGTGGGCAGCAGGGCCAGGGAGGGGATTCTGCCCCTCTGCTCTGCTCTGCTGAGACCCCTCCTGCAGGGCTGCATCAGCTCTGGGTGCCAGCACAGGAAGGACATGGACCTGCTGGAGTGACTCCAGAGGAGAGCCTTGAAGGTGATCAGAGGGATGGAGAGCCTCTCTTGTGAGAAAAGGCTGAGAGAAATTGTGTGGTTCAGCCTGGAAGAGAGAAGGCTTCAGGGTGACCTAATTGTGGCCATCCAGAACCTGAGAGAAACTCGAAGGAAAGACAGAGAGAGAATGTTTATATGTGCACGTAATGAGAGGGAGGGGAGAATGGGTTCAAATTGAAAAAAAACTGTATTTATTTTGGATATTGGGAGAAAATTCTCTCCTATGAGGGTGGTAAAGCACTGACACAGGTTGCCCAGTAGGTTCATGGATGATCCATCCATGCAGGTGTTCAAGGTCAGGTCGGATGGGGATTTGCGCAACCTGGTCTAGTTGAAAGTGTCCCTGCACACATCAGGGGAATTGGAACTAGGTGATTTTCAAGACCCTTTTAAACCCAAACCATTTGATGATTTTACGACTCAACAGTTTTACTTTTCAAATATATAGTAAATACAGATTTTTCAGGGCGTGCTTCTGTGTGGATAACATTAAAAAGTTTAGAAAGCTCACAAAATATTCAACTTTTGCTGTAAAGTAGCTTTTAATGATATATTTACCAGTTTACCCATAATTTTTTCCCCAAAATTTTCATATAGTGCATGAAATTCTCATTTTCCTTCTGATCAAATCTGTCAATTTTTGATTGATGACATTCCTTTCTGAGCTGCAAATGTAGGGCAGCTAAAAATAAGACAATAGAAGTTGTTACAGCTTTCACATTGATCTAAACCAAAGGTAAGTTTACTGATCATAAGATTAGAATAAATAGGATGGAAATTTAAAATTTATCATAAAGACATATCTACAAATGGCTGTTATATACATTGAAAACATGCATGAATGCTTCATTCATACCAGAGTAGTGAGTACTTCAGAGGGCTTACTCTCCTTTAAGGACACATATTATCTATGCTACAGGATGTCTTAATGGTATACTGAACCAGTATGTATTTCAGCTATTAAAAGGAATATTTCATGTATTTATTCAACAAAACACAACAGACATCAGGAAACCAATCCAGACTGCATTCATTCATATGCCATTTTATATGGCCTTTAACCAGTAGGCTGGAATGGCTCTTTAGGAGCTGTTTTGGTTAATCAGGACATTAAGCACTAGAGATAATGCTTCCTTGAAAAAACTCCATGTAAATATTCTAAAGGGAATGTTTGGCTTTTTAGATAGGGTACACAGTGTTGTATGCAGCTAGTTGAAATTTAATTCTAGTTCTAGAAGCTATGTCTTTGACAAGTGAAATTTTTGGAATTTAAAATCATGTTATACATATCTTTATTGTCTTCAATTTGCCTAATAGAATTCAAGAACAGTTCAGTTTGAAATCAGTATGATGTCTTTTGACAATAGATCTATTCCAGTTGCACCTCTTGTCACAGAAGGAAGGATTATTACATGCAAGTTAATTTTGTAAGAGAAATGATACAGAATAGTGTGATCAAACAAATTTCAATGTACTTAAAATCTGTTTGTATATTTTATGCAGCAGTAATACCTTCTCTCATGAATACTATATGTACCTGATAAATTAACAAGTAGGATTAAAGTGAAATCTGCATATTTGTATAGTGGAATGGAAAACATTAAATCCATTCTCATGAATGCCTGAATACAATGAAGTTCCCTCATTTGTTGAATGTGTATAGCTAGTTCTTGCTGGGGACGAAGAGTTGAGGGATATTCTCCTACCTTTACTTATTTTTTTTCAGGAAATAAACAGCAAAATTGAGTATGTTTGGAAACCCTTTAAATTGCAGCATCTTCCTAGTCATATATTATCCACATAGTATAGCTCCCATTACCTTGCTTCTCTTTCAATTCTGTTCCAAGTGAAAGTTTTGCAACTTAGATAAATATATTTTTACATATGCATAAATATTCCTTTCAATTTGGTAAAAGAGTCTCCCTCATGTGGCAAATCTTACCAAAATATTTTGAAATAAGCAACATTCCTCCTTAAAATAGGCTTTTAAGCAAAACGAATAAAAACTAGAAACAGTGAGAGTCTCAATGACACATTTCTGAATAAAAATGTCCTTATGGAAGAAAATACAGAGTATCTATTAAGCTTGTTTTTATAATGAAATTTCATTTCAAGGTGAACAAAGTGATCATCTAAATAAATGTCACTGTGAACATTCTACTCTCCTGAAGCACTGCACAATGAAATGGGCCAGCCTTTGATTACATAAATGTCCAAGGCAAAGCACCCATCAACTAAAAAAAAATCCATAACATCAAAGTGAAGAAGAAATGCTTTGTGCTAGGCTTGTTTGGGATTGGTTGGTTTTGGGGTTATTTTGAGGGAGGGGGTGGTGATGTCAATGTAGTTGCTTAATTTTCCATTTAGCCCATTCTTCTTTTGTTCCAGACTATTCCAGATCATACTCTGAGAGGGTGTTTTTTTCTTCCACAAGTGCAAAACTAAAGCTTTGAGCACTCAGTTGCTATGGAAACAAAAAAGACAGAAATAGTTTATGTATTTCAAAAGCTGTCAGCCTATATGCTGTAGATTTTGATAACTAAACCTAAACATGAACCATCTTTTTTAAAAACCATTGTGACATTTATTATCATGCATGACTGTTGCTAGGGAAAATAAGGCACCATTTTGTTTAGCTTTTTGCCCATCAGTTTCATAAACATTTGGGATTTCAGAATCAATTTTTGGTCTTAATCAGTATTTAGCAAACGATATAGAAACAAACATACAGTGAGCTGACAAACATTGCAGTTTTCTCCATGGCTAAAATACAGCAAATTGCAGCACAGAGATTCAAGGAAAGACACAATGAGAAAGATATCTTTTAATGCTTACAAATATATGCTCAGCTTCCTTAAGAAAATTTTAAGGAGAATGAAGAAATGTTGTCTTTTCTGCAAGATACAGCAACAAAATAATTTCTATGTGCCTTTCTAAGCCTTAGCATTGCTTAAAATCTGGATATTTTCTGAACTGAAAAATCCTTTTCTGGGGATTCAATTTTACCAGACACTAAAACTGTCCATTCTATTGCTGTTCCTCAGGAAATTCTGATGTTCCCAAAATTAAGGTTTCCATAACAAAGTCTTTTTATCAGAAGGTAATGATCCAGTTAAAGGAATCGAGACCATTACACAATACTAACTTCCTCAATAGTGCACCATGATGAAGGCTTGAATGCAGTACAGCACTCATTTTCCCAGAATGTACCAGAGATAGGCTCAGTTTGGAAAATAGCTAAAATAATATCACTCATATATTTTCTTTTTTTCTATAGGGAGGAGAGAACAATAAAATCATGTCAGAATATTTTTTTAATTTGGTGCTTTTGCACACAACCTCTGTCTTTTATATCCACAGTTTCTGAGACCACAAACAAACATTATATAAATATGATGAAAGAAGGTATTTAATAGTGATAGTTGCTCTTCAAAATCAAACATTCTGGACTCACTTGTGGCATGTTTTCTTTCATTGCATCAAAAGTTTAATAAAATGTGTGTTTCATGACACAAGCGGGAGTCGGGAGTGTTTATAAAACAATTTCATTCACTTTGCCATTTAGAAGGAAAAACAGAGATACAGATGATTAAATAGAACATCCATTAATTTAATAACTATAATGCAAAAAGGGAGTATCCTGCAATAGTATAAAAATTTTAATAGTCTAAACCATGTCAACATCATTGACAGGAAAATAATTTTTAAAGACATTTTATTTTGAGGTATATAAAGGCACAAGTTTCATACAAAACTCAGTGTAGAACATCTTGTTTATGAAAGTGTTAGAACCCCAACATGGCAATCTGGTTTATTAGAATGAACACCATGGTGGTTGCTATATCTTTTTTCAAATAGTATTAGGGCATGACATAATACTATCTGATTTAGGAAAATAATTGAAACATCATCACACACTAGTTCCCTGGGTTCCTTGTAATTAATCTAGTATGCCATCAGTCAGGGCTGAAGCCTTGGTTGCACTGGAGTAGATTAGATAAATCAAATTTTATCACCTTAGATGAGACCAGAACTGTATTCACAAGCTCAGTCATTGGCTCTGTCACATGATCGTAGGCAAATTAAAGTTGCTACCCATTAAATAATAACTCCAGTCCCCCACGACTTTGCCTAGAGTCAAAGGGACATCTTCAAGGTCATATTGTTAATAATTTTTTCTTACTGGTAATTTTATATGCAATCACAACTAGAGATTACAAAGAACTAGGAGACTCTCAGAGGAAACTGGCTTGTTTACATGCAGTATATTCTACAGGTTTCACAGACTTCAGTATATTTAAAAATATATGTCAACAAAAAAAAAAGAAAATTCAAAAAATGGTTCTTAGATTTTGGCCTCCCATCTAAAATGAAGGACAAAATCTTCAAAACCTACCCATATTCAGGTTTAAAAGGTACACAAGGTACACAGAAAGGGAAAAAAATCTATTTATACAGATGAACTCCTTCCTCAATAACACTGAGTTTTCCTCATGTATTTCAGACCTCAGGCAAGACAGTGTTACAAAAGATGTGTGAGAAATAAAGCATCCTGAAGACAATAAGGGGTGAGGCAGATGAGTTCTTATAAGGACTGATAGGGGTAATAGCTAGATTAATTTAACAAAACCAAGTGAACAAAGAAATAGAAAGTGAGCTGTCTTTCAAAATCAGATTTATCAGAAAGAATATCCTTATCATTCTGTTCCAGTCCTACCAATAATCATGAGGGAGTGAAAACAAAAACTAATCAGGGCACTGTTGTGTGATACTCACAAGCTCATAACTGGCAGTAAAATTGAAAGGACTATGTCTGCTGCGGTGAATAATTTCTACACTGAGGCCCAGAACAGACACGTCTCGTCATTTGTAACATCTGCCTCAAAAAAAATCTGAGCCAAAATAAGCCCGTTAAAAAGTTACATTTCCTCTTTTTACTCCAAGAAATTTGGCTTTAAAGAGCCTGCAGGGATTCTCTATTTTGAGAAATATTTCTAAAACAGATAAAATGTGTGAACTAGAACATGAAACGAAATTTGTGCATCTGTTCTAATTCTAAAAAATGTAGTTGTGAGATATTATAGTATGCAACACAAACGTGCATGCGTACATACGTACATATACACATAGAGGTGCAAACTGCAAACCAGACCTTTGATCTTATGGAAGGTGATTATTTTTGTTAGACACTAGAAATATCATGTAGAAATTTATAAAATTTAAAAAACCCCACAAATGATAACCTAAATGTAACCTAATGAAAAAAGCTCAGGGAGGCTTGGAATTGAAATTATCAGATGAGATATGTAGCAGGAGCCCCTTCAACACGTCTCAAACAATGATTATGCTGGTTTTGCAAAACTAACCATACATAATTATATAGCTACAAATAAATTTTTTTCAAGTTATTACATCTGTAGTAGTAAGAGGCAGTTGGCCCAGCCTGCAAGGTGAAGTTATATTACAAATCTTTCCTCTTATTCTGCTACAAATGTTGAAAGTGCTCAAGAATATTGCTAACACCAGCAGATGGCATTGATAATGTTAATGATGTTTATGTTGCAGCCGTGATTTGGCCTTTTGGCTGAAATTGGCAATCTGGAGAGACAAATCATTTGGCTTGACTTTTATGGAGATGTGTCAGGAACTGTTTACAGGGCAGATGAACTGCTTCTGCAGCAGCAGCTGCTGTCCCCCTCTGTGGACACCCAATAAGAATAGTGAGAGGTCACTCTCAGAGGCATAATACAGTGATGAGACCTTGCTCTAAACTACCTCAACCTTAAGTAGCATTAGTCACTAAACTATTTCAATTCGAAGTAAAGCAATAAACAAACTTCCTCAGAACTTCAACTTGAGGCTTCTACTGTGATCACCAAAACACAGCACCACCACCTGCTGTCTTGTATAGGTGTGCCACGCAGCAGCTGGACACTTCTGCAGGTAAATGTACCTTTACCTTGTTAAAGGCCAGGAGATCCACCTGATGGGAGAGCAGTGAGCTAAATGGCTGATGACCTGACCTGTATGAGATATCAAAATATACAAATATTAATACACAAGGCTTTATCTTCTTGTATAGGACAATTTAGAGGCTTTATGTAATAGTAAATAATATTATAGAATAACAGAATCACTTGGGTTGAAAGGACCCCTAAGATCAGTGAGTCCAGCCTTTGATGATTGCCACCACAGCACTAAGTGACACATCCAGTTGTTTGTTGAGCACCTCCAGGGATGGGGTTCCACCAGCTCCACAGAATCATAGCATAATATAGGATTTAGAGCTCTTCTGTTATCAACACACTCTTGCTATTTTAGATATTCCATTCTATCTGACACAACGATGTAGTCTTACATTTTGAGAATTATATAAGTAGCAAAGAATAGCATGAGAAAATATAAAGGAATGTGCTGATGTTAGTAACAGTTCTGAGTTTCCATTGTCTGTAATATGACTGTAAGATCAGTCCTATCTTACAGTGAATTGGTGCATAGGGGAATAATTTGTATTTCTGAAAAAAAATTTTTTTACTCTTTGACAGCAGCACATTAAGTACCTTCCTTGTAAGACAGTCCTTCTGCATCTTCCTCTGGAGATATAAATGTTGCCATTCCGGGGGTCATATCTGCCATAATATTGTTTATTTACAGAAGTGGTGACTGTCAGAAGCTCCAGAGAAAACTCAGATGAGACCTCGGTCATGTATCTACATTCTCTGAAATGGGATTTATAAAAACTGAGCATAGGGAGAGTTTAGTTTAGCACAAGGGGTCATGATCTTTCTACTCTGTCAAACCAGCTACCAATGATATAGAGGGGAAATACATGAAAGTCAATGGAATCAATGAACTTAAATCCCATTTTGCAGGAAACATAAGACATCTTGCTCAAGAATAGATCACCACTATACATTTTCTTCTTTATATAGAATCTATATGCTTTTAGTTTTGTCCCTGCTTTTTTCCTTTTGTTTAAGCATTTCTTCTCCCTCCATGGATTACACGACCAACGTACTTTTTATAAAAAGCAGCCATAACTATTACGGGACAAACAGACAAAATTATTTTAGTCACCTTTGGTATAAAATGGCTCTCTCTAAGATACTTTCCTTGATCATTCAATTTTTATTGTTTACAAATACCTTTCTTAAATGTGAGGAACTATGTTTCTACACAAAATTCCTGATGATGCTTCACTACATTGAATATTATCTTGAACACCTCTCTGGAACACTAGTAGCTAGTAAATAAGCACGTCATTCAAATTTCACTGTCTTTTAATTCAAAATAAATCCATTTGAATTTGACCTACTGCCTCAAGGTTATGATTTTCTATTATTCTTCAAATAAGTATTTTTAGAGACAAATTAATATAGACTTTTGGTGCAGATTTGCTTCAAGTTTGTTAATTTTAAGAATAAGTATAATTACTTTTATTCATTAATTTCTGAAATTCAGCTTATTTGTCCTGAATATATTCTTTATTTGAATGGGTAACTACACTAGCACTTTAATAAATGCAAATGAAGTGTGAACAAATATTTTCCTTTTAATCATCTAGTTGCACGAAAAAATATGCATATACTATCACAGCATTCTAAGTGTTTGACAAAGTTATTGTTTAACAAATTTGTAATATGTTTAGACTGACTTGATTCTTGCTGTTAATTCAAGACAGTAGGTTCTTGGCTAGAGCCAGCATCTTGCCAGGGTGATGATGTAAACTAAACTCAAGGATTCTGTACTGATTGGTCAGCTAGGCTGAAAAGACTTCCCAAATAATCCAAAAGGGAGTTCTCGGTAAAACAAAAATAAATTTAGCATTCTTCTTCTTCTTTTATTTACCTGCTACCTATATTTTAAATATAACCTAGTTTGGGTCTCTTCTGTGCAGTCCATATAACAAAATCAAATACTAAAGCAATATTTCTCAGATGACTATATGAAAACTTGAATAATTGTGTAGTGCCAATGTCTTTACACAGGTGCAATCATCAGTCCTACCTGTAGTACCTCCAGGTATAATTTCTGGTTTATTGGCACCCAGTTCAAAACATTGGATGAAGTCAGGCTTTTAGGTGTATGTAATTAAGTTACTCAGAGCCAAGACAAAGGCGAACTTGCCTAAATTCAAGCTTCAGGCACATATACCTATAATATTGTCAAAAATGACCTTGTTTAGGATCTTCTGTACTCCCAAGTAGTAGTAAACACTTCTTATTTAATTGGGTAAATTTATCCATAAACCCCAAATTATCCCAGAGTGAGCAATGCTCTATCATCAACTAGGATCAGAAAAGCTGGTGCAGACTGTGTGAAAGGACATCCAGGTACTAGGAGTTTTTACCTGCTTAGGGGAGGGTGTAGTTTTGTACCTTTTGAACATAAAATTAATTTAGACAGTTTTAATACAGTTAACTGGATATATCAAAAAAAAATCTTCAAGGTGAAGTCTTGACAATCTTTCATATCTAGATATGTTTGTCTTCACAAATTAGTTGCCAGTGTGAGTAGAGAACTTCAGAAGAGAAAGACTTTGATGTATTGGTGGACGAAAAGCTGCACATGAGCTGGCAATCTGCACTTGCAGCCCTGAAAGTCAGCCACATCCTGGGCTGCATCCAAAGCAGTGTGGCCAGCAGGGAGATGGAGGGGATTTGCCCCTCTGCTCTGCTCTCATGACACTTCACTGGACAACTGCATCCAGCTCTGGAGTCCCCAACAAAAGGACATGGAGCAAGTCCAGAGGAGGGCCACAGAGGTAATCAGAGAGCTGGAGCACCTCTCCCATGGAGATAGGCTTAGAGAGTTGGGGCTGTTAAGCCTGGAGGACAGAAAGCTTCAGAGAGACATTATAGCAGCCTTTCAGTACCTAAAGCGGGCTGCAAGAAGGATGGAGAGGGGTTTTTCACATGGGGACAAGGGGGAAAGGCTTTAAGCTGAAGGAGGGCAGGGTAGATTTTGATTAGGTGTTGGGAAAAAATTCCTTACTGTGAGGGTAGTGAGGCACTGGAACATGTTGTCCAGAGATGCTGTAGATGCCCCAGCCCTGGAAGCGTTCAAGGCCAGGTTGGATGGGGCTCTGAGCAACCTGGTCTGGTGGAGGGCAGCAGGCAGCAGGGAAACAGGGGACTTGGACCTGGGTGATTGTTAAGGTCCCTTCCAACCCAAACAATTCAATGATTCAAACACCCAGCTGTCATGATGGTCTGAGAGCATAGGCAGCAGTGAGTTCAGAAAATACAAAAGTTTCTTTTCATTATGGTAACTTTGTTTCTAAATCTAGTTCCAAATTTTTTACAAGCTGCTACTTTTTCTTTTGGTGATTGTAACAAATTTTTATGAAGTTTCTCTCTGGAAGGAGGGTATTCACCTTGCAGTAAAAGAACTGTAAGAACTAAGTAAACATTTTCTATCCCACTTATTTCTACACAATTATTTCCACAAAACCTGTACACATTATTGCAATGTAGATAAAAGGGCAGCATCTTGTACAGAAGTTGGACAAAATGTTTTGGGTAAAAGACTGGTTTTCATATTTTAAGGAGCACTGTCTTACACTCTTCATGAAAAAAAATCATTTTGAATTTCAAAACCTGCTGGGAAGTGACAGAAATGCTTTCCAAGCAGTAAGATTTAATCTTATTAGCTCAAACCTCTGAAGATGTATGGATTCTGTTTTTAACATGTCAAAATGTAGTTTGACCACTATTTTTTCTGTGAATGTCCACATAGCTACAGAATTCTGTTCCTCTGATGGAATTAATGGGATTCTAAAGCAACTAAAGAGGATTAGAAAAGAATATTTGATAGAAAAAAAAAATAAATAGTCTCATGTTCATGAGGGTTTTTTCCTCAGTTTTGGTTCCAAGCAAAATGAGGATTGTAGATGTTCACTAAATTCTCCTTGTATTAGGGTTTAATTAATCCAGAATGACAGTTGAGTCCGCTTTCTTAATGTTCCATTGTAAATCATCTGCAAAGCTTCAGTTAACTTGAATTTAGACGCATTTATGCACTGCAAAAATGAAAGTATTAATCCAGAATTATCACTATGGAAGAAATGTAATTCTATTACATTTCATGCCAAATGCCTCCATGTGCAAGGCTTTAAAAATTGAGGGATAATTTTAAAATCAATCTAAGTATGAAAAAAGCCATATTTTACATTCACAGAAATAAATACTATAAAGCATGAAGAATTTTATTAATTATTAATATGCTGATTTTGGTTACTTCTGACTTATTAAGAGGTATATTAATTTTGCAGCCTTTGTCCATTTTTTATGCGTTTAATTATGGAAAGGAATGATAATAATTGCAATCATGTGTGTGGTTTTGGCCAGCCAATGGCATGCAACTGATCCTGACTTCCTTTGAATTTTTTGGAATTCAACAGCTGAGTTCCTTGAAAGAAAATTTTTTGAATGTGGATTATTTGAAAATTGCTCAGAATATATTATTCATGTTGTGCAGTTCACAAACTGAATTATGCCACAATGTTTGTATAGCTTGAGCATATGACTCACTTCAGAGTGGAGAACAATAAACAACAAAAAGGCATGCTCTTTGTCAGGAAATATTCTAACAACTACTTATACTAATTTTTATGAAGTTTATGAAGTTCTGATACTCTGAAAAAATTCTCCATACCATTGTTCTCTCAAACAATAAATACTCTGCTTCAGGACTATAAACAAAACAAATTCTGTTGTATTTAAGAATTAATTATATTATTTAATGAATTTTTCTGTCTTATAGTAAAGGCCTAACATTTTAATGACTCCCTAAAAACCTTGAGCATTCTGCTGCTTTTAGTACTTTAACAAGAGAGGTTGTATTGTGATACTTTTGCTTTTGATTTTCCTTTAAATATTATATAGCTCTAGAACAAGACCATCCAAAACATTGTATCAGCTGCACCTTTCACTTCTCTGTTCCACCCTTTCCTCCAGAAACTGTTCTTTCAATATGTACAATAGCAGCTTCTTGAACAGTTTTTATACAGAAATTATTATGCAATTATTAAATATTAAACCCTACCATATTGTCAGAAAGTTCTTGAAAATTCCTGGCTGGTAAAGACCTGTGGAAAATCTTTGTGATGTCCATATTAAAGGAAAACTAAATGTTTATAAATAGATGCAGAGACTTGGCCTGGAAGAATTGTATACATGGAACTGTCTTCCACTACAAAAATCTGCAGACAACACAAGGAGAGGTGTGAGGTAATAAGTTTAGGAATTAAAGGCGATTTTCTTTATGTAGAAATACCTGCAGAACCAACTGGACAACACATCAAATTCAGCCAGCAATACTGTTTTTAAGACTTTTATTTAACAGTTGTTTATGATAGTAATGCATGATTTTGATTTACTCATAGATAAAGAAAAACACCACTTCATGGTCTCATGGTATGCACAAAATTTACTTGTCTAAACACTGAAAATCAAAGCAGATCCAAAATTTCAGTTATTATTGTTAATGGGGACCATCTTTATCAATCAGTAATGCTATTGTGGTTGGAAAGAAATAAAAAAAAAAACAACAGAATAGATGCCTTAAGGTATTCTGCCTCTATCAATGTGAACATGGAACAGGGTTAATAATAAAACAAGGGGTTTCATGTAGGTATTGCACAAATAAATTCTCTGCCCTTTATTAGTCAGGAGAAGAAAATAGACAAGACAACAATGTATGAATTTAGAGCATGCTGTTTCCTACTTGAGAATATTTCTGCAGGAAAAGTATTTCAGCATTATGTTTGTGTAGAGAATGCATGACCCGCAGAGAGAAATTTTCTGTCAAAGAGCTCTTATTTTGAACCTAAAAAGCAAGAGTAAACAGGCACCAGTTTGTATTAGAAGGACAGAACAAAATTTCATTACAAAAGAAACCGCTCCAGTTGCTGGAGATTAATGGGGTTCTTTTCCCCTGGCTTGCTGTGTCTTGTAAAATATATGTCTCTGCATGCTTATTAAGGAGGGATGAGGGACTACATGGACACAGAGAGTGCATTGCACTGCTTAAAATTGCTCATCGCTGCCTTGCTGAAGAGAGTTATGACATTATGGTATGTTAGGAGCAAAGCTGAAATCCATGGCCATTTAAGTCACTGTCAAGGTTTTAAAATGTGATTCAGCAAAAGCAGTTAAATAGCTTGCCAAAAATGTAAGATAGAACATCTTGTACTATTTTTTTCTATGCTCAGGAGAGTCCTGGGAAAGGACTGCTGCTTTACATCATTATGTATAAAAGTAACAACTTTAAGTGAGTGAAAAATAAGTACTTTTTATTATAATGTGCTCAAAATGATCCCTAGTGAGAAAAGGCATTATTTATCCTAATGAAATTTTTAACCATATTATATTTCTCTTTTGAAATTGTGTTAAGATATTCTTTATCACATGCATCCACATTTACTGGTTTTGCTGTCCCTATTTTTATCAGACTCTATTTTCTACAGATAGTAGGAATTAGGGATATTTCCATCTTATTAAGCTTTCTCAAGAAAGCCTACGCACAAGGTCAGATGCACATTTTTCTGGTTTTACTCTTTTCTTCAATGCAGATCCATGCAACAGAGATAAGGACGTGTCTGTGAGAAGGTTTATGCTTCCCAGGTCCCATGATCAGCTTTCTCTCAACCATACTCTTGTCTAATAGACAAGCCATAGCTCAAGCTCAGAGCATTTGTAGTGAATTTAGAATAGCAGACCCCAGCTGGTAGCACCGAGCAGAGCAGAATGCAAAGCAGCAGCAGAGCATATTGGTGGACTAGTTTGCTCGTTTTCAGCACTGCTTGCCTCCTATTTGTCTAGACTGTATGAAAGCAAATGTGGAAGCATTTAGGGACCCCAAAATATACAAGAGCTCTCTCATACTGGTGGTTGTAGAATCAGCTAGATCCTGTGGCTGACTGTATTTACAGATGGCCACTGTATAGCAAACATTATGAAGTAAAAAGAAGCTACTGTGGAAAAAACCCAAACAAACAAAAAACAAATAATACCACCACCCCCAAACTCCAAAGAAATGACATTTCAATTCTTGTCTCTGAATGCTTTTTTACTTTCAGCTATTTCATAGAGACCTGACATTTCACAAAGATTTTCAAAGAAATTTAAAGCAATGTAAAAAGGCATTTATAGAAGAGTAGTAGTTGCTCAAAACTAAAAATACATAATAAAATATACATTCAACATTAATAACTTCCACGTTATCAAATGTTCTTAATTTTTATTAAAACATACTGTGTTGAAATCTTAGTATCACAGTAATGATTTTACTTTTAGATGGTGGCCTATATATACACTTCTCAGTTTTTCTCATGGATAAAGACTACTATGACAAACATTCCGTGAAAGTAGAAATATGAATTCACCCCTATTAAATGCTGTACACTATTGTATTAGCATTTTCCATCTAGAACCTCAAAGCATATATAACTGAGAATTAATTCTTAACATGTTACTTTAAATGGAAACTTAAAGTATTGCAATATTTCATAAGTGGTTATATCAGAGAGGAAAGAGAATGGGTGACAGGATAAGTGTCACTAAGCACTAGAAGCAAGAACAAGATGAGAATACAGGACACAAAAGCCGCAGCATTCTCTGATCACATTAGTTTATTACCTTCTGTGGAGAGTGTGCTTCTTTGAAAAGCATCTTCTACTGCTTCCAAAAATGCTTAGCAGCACTCTGCTTACAATCAAAATATTTTTTTAGCATCTCTGTTGGTGATGTTCCCTAGAATCAGAATGTCACAGATCAAATATTTATCACAGATATTGAAAGAGAATACAAAGTTCCTGCTCTTCTTGACAGAACCAAACAGGCTCAGTACACAATCCTTTGACTCTAAAGACAAAAAGAATTTGGGAGGAGCAGCTAGATTTTTGTAGTACCTTAAGGAAATTGGAATAATCCATGCATTTTACCTCTCTTGATCCTGTTGAATGTTCAGAAGGGTTGATGTCCTCAGCAGACAGTGAAATTTAAACTGCCTTTGTCTGCCGCATGAATATGTCTATTTGTGGTGAAATGATACCATTCAACTTGGCCTGGTTTCCAAACATGTCCCAGCAGCTCCAGCTTTCAGCTGTGTTTAGTAAGGGATATTTTCACAGGATCCAACAGGAGATAATGTCAAGGATGCAGTGCCCAAAGACTCAAGTCTGATGTATGTTTCCATGTTGCAGCTCATATGCCCCACAGAATAAAACCAAAAATGAAACCCAAATGAAACCAAAATGAAAGCTTTCCTTGCACACTTTGGCAGTTACTGTTTTTTGAAGTACAAATATCTCAAAGCTGAATTAGTAATGTTGTATCAGTTTGAACACAGGGTTATAGCTTTAGGATTGACAGCTGTTTAAAAACTCCTGTTTGAGAATCCTGTCATTGGCAAACACCCTAAATGTACATAGAGCACTGGCTTTTGGCTACTTCTGTCCATCTGGTGAGTTCACACTCTGCCAAGTCATAAGTGAAGGTGTCTCCCGCAGGCATAGAAGCTAGGTTGTGACTGGGATAGACAAGCAATAAACATACCAATAAAAATTACCTCTTTTGCAAGATTTTCCCTTTTGCCAGGGCTTAGTATACATACACTTTTAAAATTTGATTATTTAATGATTGTACCACACCTATTGACAAATTCCCTTTTTCAGTGAAAACATTTGGCTTGTTACTGAGGATTGAGTTAATTGTGAGAACTGAACCAACAGCTGGTTCTTATGAAACTTTTTATGAATACCAATAAAATAAAATCACAATTGAAACATATGTTTTTATTCATCCAAGAATTGTCTTTTCTCCTGGCATTCCTTATCCACGATAGATAGATGTTAAGCATTTACATCCTCTCTAAAGGATTAGAAAAAGTTTCGCACAACTTAAGCTCTTAACTAACCAAGAATATATATGTGTTAAAAGGAGAATACTGAATAGAACCATTGTTCTTCTTTGATTTAATCAAAAGCTTTTAGTAAATACTTGAAAATCATTTGCAGATAACAGAAAAATGGTAAAAATATGGTAATTTTCATGGAGAAGTCTGAAACCAAAGAAATGGCAATACGCAGCATCTGTTGTCTTTTGGACAGTGATTAATGCATGAATAAATGAGCATCCTTAAATATTTAAAGTTGTATGTATGAAATTTCTTCTTTGAAAATATGAAAAATCGTGTTATATTTTTATGAAAATACTTGTGAGTAATGTCATGGTTTCTGACTGGCATATCGTAATATTTTATAAATGTCTAATCAACAAATATGTAATAAAGGAGGTAACGGCTCCAAAGAACATGAAAGCTGAAGTACAGTTTAAGGCAAAAAAACCACAAAACATTGTCCTTAAGCAAAGAGCAAGTCAAATCTAACTTGAAAATGATAGACAAATGACACAGAATAATCAGGGGTGACCTTACAGGGATTATTTTAGATTTACTGCATATAAAATCATTAAGCAGTCAGCCTTTGTTTCAGTAGCACTCCTGATCTGGTTGTATGTAGCCTCAATAATCACATATTTGCAGCTTCTTCTTTTCTGATATATTTTTGCTCTGTTTTTTGCTCTGTTTTTGTACTGAAAAGTGAAACAATGAAAGTTGTTTAAGTTTTGATCCATGTTTTGAGTCAAACTAAATCCACAATTTGATGGAACAACTTCTCACAAATTTTCAATTTTCTGTTTGTTGGATTGCAGTATTTCTCAGAAACACCAAAATAAATTGAGAACAAGATGTACCTCTTACCTGAACAAGTGAAGATACACCAAAGCTGTGTTTTTACAGGGATAAAAAGCCAGCATTCTGGAAATGCATTTAAAACATTGATTATCTCATAATGTATCAGGCACTTTAAAATTAAAACAGGTCTAATAATAATTCAGGAGAAATTAGAAATATATTTTGCTTTCAAAAGTGGGAAAAGTGGTGACAAAGATTTTTTTTTATTTTCCTGCTATCTGAGAGGACTCTGCCAGACTATTGCACCAAAGAAAGTGATAGATTGCTGGAATAGTGTTGAACCGGAAAAAAAAGAGTCCCAGGACTTTTTACATGGAAACAGCAGACAAATAAGACACTTATAGCATGCCAAATTTGTTCCATTGCAGAAGATGTTTTTTGCTGTTAATTTTTTAGCAAAATTGAGCTCTATATTCAAACACTTTGGAAATTAGTTTCTGGTGTATCTACTTGAAGTCTGGCTATCCTTCACCTCCGCAAAACCAAAATCCCAAAACCAAAATCCAACAATGTAAATGTTTCCCAAAATCCTTGCTGGAGGATTGTCATTATGATCCATTTATAAAGGGGTGCCTTTGTCTGAATTAAGGTGCAAATGACCACAGCCTGAAGTCAATAATAAGGATTTTATTTAACAGTAAATATAGAGATAGAAAGAAATAGGATGGGGCAGGTTGGGGTGTGGTGGGGAGAGACAGAGAGACAGAGAGGCAAGACAGACTAAGTAGAAGGATGTAGCGGTTTTGTTTTGCTAATCTGAGTCATGGCACCAATTAATGTAGTGGGTTGAGCGCTGGGCAAATGCCAGTGCACCCATTAAAATTATTTATCTTTTTTTGCTGTGAGATAAGGAGAAAGGCAAAAGAAAGTTCAGAACTTTAAAGGGTATAAAGAAAGCTTTACGAACATAACTAAAATGAGAATAATAAGAAGCAGAACAAACTTCCAAAACACTTGTTTTTTCCTTAGCTCTTCCTTCCTTTCCCACTGACAACGTAGAGAAAAAAACCTGGTATTTTCAGTCCGTTTACCATCTTTAAAATAATCTTCCTTCAGCTCCCATAGGGAGAGACGTCTCTCCTGCCATGCCATGGAGACTTTTCTACAAGGAACAGTTCTCTCATGGCTTAAATTTTCACAAATAGTAGCTGCCTGGAAATCCGCAATCGTGAAATCCTTCCTCAGAGTTTGGTAACCTTCCCACAACTACCACCATGGGTCGTCTCATCTTATTGGGGTGCAATTTTAAGGATGAGATGTTCTAGCATAAAAGAAAAAGTTCTTTTCATTTATCTTTGGGATCAGCTTCATCTCTGGGAACAGAGGTTCATCTTCTATCTTTAAGGCAAGGTTTTTCATCTCTCTCTCATTTCTTTCTGTTGAAGCTTCTCATTGGACCACAGCTACTTCAACATCTGCTTGCTTCAACACAGGTGCCTCTGCTCATGGCTGAGGTTAGAACACCACATTCCCCCAGTGCATTCTGTGAATTACAGGGAAAAGTTTCTGATGTATCAATTATATCTTTACTATAGCCTTACAAGAGAATTTTATCCCAAGATTAAGGCATTTCCTCATTCTCCTCTTATTTGGGATTTGATTCTTTCTTCACTGGCCTTGGTGCCTCCATCTTGTTTTATGTGTTTTCACCCTTTCCTTTTCAGTCTTTCAGTAAAACCTTTCAGTAAAGAATGATTGACTATAATAACAAATTTAAGGATCTGAAATTTGAAGCATATTCCATAAAATGCTGATTAATACAGTCATTCTTTTATAGTGATTATCGTATTAGCTGGATCAAGAATCTGGGCAAATTTGTATGAAGCAGTTTGTGAAGAAAAACAGTTATTGTCCAGTAAGTAATAAGTTAAACCGACGTATATGGTGCAAACAAGAAAAGAAAACTCTAACAGATAAATCCAAACAGATGTTTCCACAACTGCCTGGAAAGTCATGCATACACTTCCTGTCTTTGTGTTTAAAATAAACTGTATAAAAACCTGAAACAGGAAAAAAAAAAGGCAAAATACAATAGGCGTAATAACTTTTTGAGTGCAAATAACCTCTCCTCCTGTCATATATACCTCTCCTTTCTCATTTTCAGGGGCACTGGAAAATACATGAGCACTTTGGCGCTAATTTTTATAATTGTTAAAAACTGGAAATAGTCCAGTTCAGTGCAGTTTCACTAACTGCAGTGGAGTTTCAGCTATTTAATAAGAGGAGACAACTTGATAATTTACAGGAGTGTTTGGTTTAATGGCCCTAGCCCAGGACAGCTGCCTACAGTTGTGCTGAAAAGAGCTCTGACTTCTGTTAGCTTTGTGTTTGTTTGCATGTGTTTGGGATATTGTTTGGTTGGTTGTTAGGGGGTTTTAACTTTTATTTCAATATAGGAAAGCTCCAATCAATTCAACAGTTTTCTGTATTTACTCCAACAGCATGTTTATCTACCAATCTTTCCTTACTCTATCCAGTGACAAAATTCCTAATAGATAAGGGGACAAAAGTAATTACTTCCATGTTTCAATTTGTCAATGAATGAATTTAGAAGAAGCCATATTATTTTTTACTTTAAAATTTGCTACCATTAAGTAAAACTGTAGCAAAGATCCAAATATTCTTTTAAAAATACACTAATAAAATTAATAAGACACTAAGTAAAATACACAGAAAATAAAAAAAATTAGAAATAAATTATGTAATAAATAGAAAATTAATCTGGAATAAACATTTTCCATATATTTAGAGACAAAATTATTTTTGAAATTTCTTTCTCTTTCTATAATTCTTCTTTTCATAAGCAATAAATATCTCAAGGCCAATGAGAATGCAGAAGTCTAGATAGTTATTTAGGTGTCCAATGTAAAAAAAATAATCTTGAAAAATTAATTTCTCAATAAGGAGCTTAAAATACATTCTTTCAGAGGAATCTAAAACTAATTAATTAATTATTATCAGTTATTATAAGCTTCTTCTAATATATTAAAATGTTTCTGCCTTGCACTTATATTTTTATAAAACAGAACATAAGATGTTTTTCATTTAATCTTGTCAGTTCTAGTGAAATACCCCTGATAACACCATTTGCATTTGAAATAATATATGCTCATTAAAATGTAAATCAAGGGTCCAATCAGAATATGATGGCAATCAAATTGCAATATTCAATGAAGAGGTTTCCAGCCTGTCTTCATTAGTAAACATAATGAATTTCAGGTTCTTACCAGTCTTCTATTTGTTTGTACAACTGTAAAGGCTCAATTATGAAGCCTTGAGACAGTCTAAAAATAACATCAGCCTAATGAAAAGTTTCAATTAGATTTGTGAAAACCTTTTTTTATTTTTTATAATCTCACTTTTCTCTTTAACTGTTACAGATGAGCTCTTGGGGGAAAGATTAGCAAATGGGATGCATTATGTTGTATTTCTTATTATGCGTGTAACTAGAAAGTATATTCTTAAAGTTTGCATAGTATTTTAAAACAAATTGTGGCTATGATGTGCAGCAGTTAATGCATTTTATATTTTGTGTTACCTTTTATATTTTACTCAGTTAATTCACATACTTTACCAGCTACATCTTTCTGGTTTCATAAAATTAAACAATCAAGTATTTTTTATTCCATATCAAAGAATAAAATATATTAAAAATTAAAATCCTGAATATATATTTTTTATCTATGTTTCTATAATATAACTTTTTAAAAGTCTGATAACATTTCTGATTTTATCATGCACACTAAAAGACTGGAAATATTTGTGGGGTTTATTACTTGAGATATACAACTCATAGAAGTAACATGGCAGGCAGGACATCACGGAAAACAGAAGTCTTTGGGAGTGAGTAGGCAATGGAAACACGTAAGCATTTCTTGGTCTCCAATAGTTAATTGGGCACTATAGTGTCCCTGAGTATTTAGCAAGACCTTTTCAGAACTTCAAAATTTCAATGTGCCAGCTTCAGGCTTGGCTCTTATTTATAAGCATATACCTTGGAGCACAGCACAACAGAATTCATCTTTGGAGCTAAGGATTGTAGAGATGTGGCTGCTGTCCAGCTCATGGGGCCAGAGGGCACACAAACTGTGGACAGCAGCTTCCTAAAGTTATCAAGATAGAAAGACAACTCATTCTCTCCTCTACTTCAAAGAATTTATCCAATCCTGGTCCCAGAATAACTTCTTGCAATTATTTTGGATTTTGCCAGGCTGTACGAATGAATAAAAAATTCTTTAGACAAAGTATGCTTTAATTAAAATCCACGGTATACTAGCTCACTAAGCTTATATTTAAAATCTAAAAGCTGTAATCAAAATTAATGTAAAACTACCTTTGTAAGTAAAACTAGGACAATTCCCCAGGGATCTGCAACTCATAGGAGCCTGTCTTATATGAGGCCGTAATTTATACATCTGGAAAGCATTTGGCACATTTAAATTTTAAATTTTAATTTTTCTTTAATCAAAACAAAATTGAATTTTTTTTGCACACACTAATATTATATTGTTATTAAGATGCTATCTCACTGAAAACTCTGATTTCTCCCAGATGAAGCAGATGTTTTAAACAGAAGTTTTAAGCAGTGTTATGTGTGGTACAACAAGCATAGTGCCACAGCTATGGTCTCTGGAGAACAATAAGCATTTCAAAGTGAGAGAAACCACCCTTATTTCTCTCCTTTGACTGAGGAGTGAGCTTGGGTTGAGTAGCTTAGATTTAGCATGTATTCAGGTATAAAGGTCTGTGCTGGTGAACACCATCTTCACTGTATGCAACATTTCACTCTCCGCAGTTTCACGAAATAGCAACGGTTCTACATTTGGTGCGATGCAATTCAGCCATGTTTTTTACCAGAATAAGACAACATTTCATTTTACTCCTTCACAAATTGAAAAGGGCCTCATAAAGTAAGCAGTCCGATGACACTGCACCAAAACTGTCACGATTGGGAAAATCTGTTTTAGCAGTTTGGCTACCGTGGGAATACAGACAAACATGGCATAAGGCAAGGGCAGACTGGACGGGTGAGTCTGCAGAACCCACGCGTGTCAGCCTCACTTTCTTCTGGCAGTTTAAGCAGACACTGTGTAAATTAGATTATCATCTGTAAATTACAGTTATCATTCCTCTTAATTCGACATTATCCCTTACTACTATTTTGTCATGTCCAGATTAGAAACAAGGTTCAACTTTAGAGGATGTTTCTCTGTGTCGTTACAACTAAATGATGACAGATATTCTGTTCCTCTGTGAATCACTTGAATGCAACAAGGACTGCTCTCACAGTATATGCTGTCCCTTGTAAATTGTGTTACTTGCTAATATCTGATTAAAGAAAAAATCCTATTAGGGAGAGACTTTTTAGCAAATGTAAAGCAGTCTTTTTATAGTTGCCCCTAATGGTTCTTTATGTCTGTAGAAATGGATACTGAGGCAGAAGATTTTGGAGGATTCCTGCATTAAGGTAACATGTAATGAGAGGATACACTATGTGTATGATGTGTAATATATGAGACTACCCACTGAAATAATAATACATTATTCATGAAGTGTCGATAAGTGCACTCTAGAATAAATTAATGTTGAACTCTTTTTCACTCTGATTTGTTTTAATTAAGCCTGTGATCTACTTGTTTCTCAGTTTTAAGTAGTTTCCTTTTCTCATTTCAAAATTATTACAGCAAACCACTAAATTTTAATCACATAAAGGCTTTTCTTCTGGGATTTAAAAGAAAAATCTTTGTATTTTTAATTCTATGTATTTTACAAAGTATTGGGAAGCCTGTGTAATGGACTTATCAAAGTTTTCATTATTCTTCATACTGAGATTGGGAGTTTGTGTCTCTGTTGTTCGTCATTCATTAATGATACAAACAGGCTTGTCTTTCGACTGTAGAAATCCTTTTTATAGCTTATAATTCATGATGAACATGGCCTTGTGTGATAAAGACCCATCAAAGTCATATTTATTTTATACTTATATTCATTGAACTCTCCCATCTGTTAAAATGTTTTTCTGTTAAACACTTTTTCTATCCATCTATAGTCCTATTATACATCATCTCTTCTTTTCTGGCCGATTTATTTTTCTACCTTAGTCTTTATGGAATCTCCCAAGAAGAATAAAAAAAAATCTGTTCAAATACTCTGAGAAGTTTTAAATTAAAAACCAAAAATCTATTCTTTACTTTTGCAGTAGTGCTTAAATGAATGTTATTCAGCATATAATAAATACATTTCTTTTTAAACTTCTTAATCTTCTGCACTAGCAGCCTATGCCGGCTCTCTTTCTATTGCCTGGTGGTCCTTCCTCATCATACAAAATGGGCTGAAACAAACCACTGTATTCTTCATTTTATTTCTGCACGTACCATCCACCATGCAATGTTCCACATACTTTTTACTCTCATGGGGTTGAAAGAAAAACAATTAGTTTGTTAAGACTCATAATCATTTATCTCTCTTAATTCAACTCTCTTTCTAGTCTACTTTTTGTGTAGGGACAAGAGTACATTCACCAAGGAAAAAAAAAAAGACCAACCAAGCAGAAAAAACGATATAAAAACCTTATTAGGTTCATCAAAGTCAAGTTTAATAATGTTTCTTCTTTATCCACACCAGTTTATGCAGGCAACTTTCCTGAAATATCTCATGAGATTTCTATACTTCTGGTAGAATCTGCCAGCATATAGAAATCCCATAACTTTGGTTAATTCCTTAAATGTAAAGCAGGGGTATTAGGTATAGAATCACTTTCATATGTCAACGAGGAAGTTAATGAAATAATTTGCCTTATTTCTCTTGCAAGTAATCTGACTTTAAAGAGAATGTTGCATTTTAATTCTGTGTGAGAAGAATACTGATTTCGTTTGTTTCTTTTATCTTTATTTATTAGAATGATGGAAAGGAAGAAAGGAGGAAAGGGAGAAAGGAGGAAAGGAAGAAAGGAAGAAAGATAGATTTGGGTTTAGGATTGGTGAATTGACCTTGGCTGACAGTCAAACACTGACCCAACTGCTTGCCACACCCTCTTTTTTTTGGGGTGAAAAGCAAACAAGAAGAAAGTGAAAATACTTGTGGATGGAGACACATATCTTTGGATAATGATCCAAACGAACAGATTCAGGCTCAGACATCGATAGGATCATGAATGCTCAGTTTTAGTCTGCAGGATTCTGTTTCATACATTTTTAAAGTGAAGTCATGACACTGAAATATTGCAAGCATTCCTTACTTGTGCTGCCATCCAGAAAGGTCTCATGTTCCATGCAGTGATTGACAGTTGTGTAGACAGGCAGCAAAGCACATGGATTTTCAACACTCTGCTCACGCAGATCACTCTTCAACAAATAGCATACACAGACTTTGGAAATGATACAATTTTTGCAGCCTGACCTCCAGGCAAGTAACATGTCCCTTTTGTCTTTTTACAAAATCTGTTGATGAACTTGATCAAATGCCAGTTATGAGTCAGCTGGCATGCAAGCTCCTACAGTTCCTGGATTTTCCAATAGATTTCCATAATGAACAATTTCTCTAATGGAATGTCATTTGGGGATTATCAAAAAAGACTTTCCTTAAACTGATGGGATTGAAATCTTCAAGTTCATTATTGACTTTCTGCCCCAACACCTGCAAACTATAACTTCTGAACCTGATGTTTTTTCTAAATCACCACAGAGCCTCTCAGATGATTTGCGATGTAGTCATTGCCCTTAGCTAAACAAATTTTTTGCTACTTACTAATCATTATTTAGTAAGATTTTGCTACATTTCGATTTATAATATTCATCCTCTACTTCTTGTTTCCTAAAGGAGCACCTGTAGTTATATTCTGAGTTCTTTAAAATGTCAAGGTTTTTGCAGTACCTGTAAAACAAACCAGACTGCTAAGATGCAGTTGATGGTCTATCACAAATATTCAACTTTCTTTCTCATGGTGTGTGATTCATATTAAAATTTCCATTTCTCATGTTCAAAGAGATGAGAATGGTAATATTTTCAACTAACTTTTAAGATCTAGCAGTTTTTCAAACTTTAACTTTTAGAATACAAAATGTCTTCTTTACATATTTCTCTTGGTAACTCAGTTTAATGCTGAGAATTCAAATCCCGTCTCAATCCTTTTGTGTCAAAAAGTTTGATAGTTGGCAAGAAACTGTGGTCTTTAACAGCTTCTCATATTTTCCTTTAAGATTTTGAATGAGTGGGGATATGTACAGTTTCTACACCGTAAGGTATCTTATATTCTCACAGTTTAACAGATTATTCCAAATATATGTCAATAACATTTCTTGAGACATACATCCCTGTTTGCTCTTCAAAGTAGCAAGAAGATACTGAAACCTGTCCTCTATTCCTACTAATTTTTATTAAAATAATACAATATGAAATAATAAGCATTTTAAGATTTCATTTTCATTCATGCGTAGTTGGTTTCAACTCTCAACTAGTGTACTATCACTTACTGAAATGAGCCAGATCTTCAGGAAATGCAAATACTAATGTCATGAGAAATTGGGCCAATGCTTTTGTATTTCCACAAAAGTGATGTAGGTTCATAGTTTTAGGTTTAAAGGAAATGTTCATAGAAAATCCGGATCCCCTAATATCTATGTTCAAATAGAGACATTAAAATTTACCAGCTCCCTTCCCAAAGAATGATGTACTCCTAGAGACCTATCTGTTGTGTTTATTAATTACTAATAAAAATCCTGACCAATTTTAAATAACTGAAATGCCATGCATTGATGGCCAGAGCTGCCAGAAAATCATTTTAACTTTCATCTAGGAATCAAGTGCCTATTGATTAATTTTGAAGGTACTGTAACCTTGAAGATTGAATGAAGACATCATGCTGAATACAATTGCAGTTTTTCTAATGAAAAAGCAATTTCCAGAGCATTTTTGACAAAGTTTTTTAACGTAAATTAGTTGTTAACCCTAAGGTCTAGAAATTCAGATTAACTATAAACTTGGATATGAAAATTAAATGCAACATGAGAATTTTAAATGTATGGAAAGTTAGTGAGTGTGAAAAAGCACAGTGAGCACTGTGCATATGCTTTGAGTTTAGAAAGGTGTTCATGTGTATCACTATTAAGAAAGTAAAGGAGAACCAAAAATTTCAAAAATGAGTGGTACTTCACGGTCCAGTTCTAAAGACATCCTAAATAAAAGGAAAGTTTGTGAAAGCATGTAAGAAATTTTATGGTATTTGATAAGAAACTATTTTGACAGCATTTTTCTCTTCAGTGGCTGAGTGTAAAAGTACTTCCTGGTCTTTCTAACTTATTTTTATCTTCCAACAGTATCAGTTCTACACTCTTGATGGAAGGTGTGCCCAAGTTCCCTGAGCCCCCAGACTGTGCTGAAATCTTCCTAAAGCTGAGCACTAGAAGAGCTGAGAGGAGAGGGATACCTAAAAGTAGCTAATAAAAATCACACTATGACCTTTCTTTTTAGCTACATGCATGGTCATCTTGGGCCCTTGATCACTCAGGAGCTCCAAGTTTATCAGTATTGAATTTCACCATGAATGTATGGAAGAGGAGTTAAATATTGCCACTTTATTTCTAAAAGCACAAGACACCAGTTGGAAGAACCATATTCAAATAAGAGCTCATTTCCAGGAGCCTGAGTATAAATTATAGCAATTATAAATTACTAATTCATGAGTACGCATTTCATCTGTCCAGTATTGCTGGAATCTGATGAGCTGGTTTGGCTGATGTTCAAATTGCTGGTTATAACCTAGTCAGGAGAGATTTCAACAGTGAAAGACATTATGTGTAGAGGGAAAGTCTACAGCTATTCAAAAGCAGCTTCTATGCCCAGTAGGCCTAAAGAGATACATAGACTACCTCAAGTATTTCCCCTGGCTCTCCACATCAGGCAGCCTTAGCTAGTCCTTTCTAAGTCACTGACTCCAAGTGTCTCCAACATCAGATTCAAGGGAATCAAGTATAAAGCGATGCAGTATTGGCTTCTTGTGTCCCTGTTGTTCCAGTGCAGGTCAGTGGTGACTTGCTGCAACCTCCTGGAAGCACCTCCCAGAGGAAGGCGTTTGGGCAGACACACAGCAACCACTCACCCACATACACCACAGCCACACACACCACAGGGAACCTGCTGACAGTGGAGGATGGGAAGGGTCTTTGAGGGGAACTCCAGTGGGGTTTATAGCACTCACACACTGAAGAGGTCCAGAGGCAAAGACAATGACAGTTAGAGGGTCCAGGCTTATATAGGGGCACCATGGTGTGGAAGCAGCGGTAATAACCGCTCACCGAGATGCATGGGCAGGAGAAAGGAATACACTGACCAGTAGGGAGACACGAGGGCAAATGAACAGGAGTACAAGCCAATGGGATTACAAGGAACAGGGAAACTGCTAGAAACCTGGCCATTTGAAGTCAGCTGGGGGGGTAAGGGCCAACGGGGGTGTGACACTGGGGTTGACTGACGACCTGTCAGTTAAACAGGGGATCCATGGGAGAGGTTGAAGTCTAGGGGACATTCTTCCAAGGCATAGGCCCGGGAGATCCCCTGGCAGGCCCACAGGCTTTCACAGAACATTACTAGGCATTTCATCATTTTAAAGGGTCACATCAACTGGAAGAAAAATTTAATATGAATGACAAACAGTAACTTTTTACTATTGCATCACAAAAACATTGTGCTCCCACATCAGTGTGCTCCCACACAAATAAAACACTGTTTTTGTCAAGAGTAGCTACTCAAATCTGATTGAAGTTTGTCAAGAAGATATTTCACAATATTTAAAGTAAATATTATGGTTACAATTAAAAGGTTGGGTTATCATACATATCACCTTATTATAGTCAATCCTGTTAGCTAGCATAAATTTATCAGGTTCTGTCACAGAATTAGTAGGGCATATTTTTTGGTGCCATTCAAAAACCTTATGTCTTAATGGCAAGAAGGTCACTACTGTTTTTCAGTCTATATACGTTCATGCGCTTATTAATTCCCACTTTTAGATCTTCAGTGATTTTAATCCTATTAGTTGCATGTTTATGTGTTCACTTTGCTAACATAATTCAAAGCCATTTAGATATCTTATTTCACAGGTTCTTTAATATGCATTTCATCCTACAGATTTTCTTTGAAATGCTATTCGTGTCCACTTTTCTCAAGCACTGAAGTTTAAAATTATAAATGGTATTCTTAATGAAGTCTTATAAGGGTTTGTATAGTAACAAAAATATTTTCCTATGTCAGCTGGAACTATCTTGATGGATAGATTTCATTTCTTTATTTAATGGCCACATTATTATTAACACAGAAAGAGATTCCACACGGAAATTTAATCTCCTCTAGTATTTCAGACAATGAACTTTCTCTTTCTAAAAAAAAAAGACTTCTATTATTTTTAATCTCTAACTACATGACTCAACACTTCATCCTGTAAAACCTAATTTTTTCTATGTATCTGTCATTATTTTCTTGTTTATGATGCTTCGCTAATACTTCATAAATAAAATTATTCCTATCTCTAAGTCATCAGAAACTTACATGATAACTGCACTATGTTTTCATGCCAGGGTCATATTTTATAATATTAAATAAAAGAAATTGGTTAACTTGAGACACTCAACTTATAATTTTCCTCTAGTCTTTTTCCTTTTTTACTGTAAAGTTTGCCATCCATAGTAACTTCATTTAGAGAATTATTAAAATATGTATGATATATATTTTACATTTCTATGAATTACTTCCTTTTTTTTTTTTAGTTTACCTTAGTTTAGAACACTAATTAATACCTACTAGATAATAGAGGGCTCATCAAGATGTTTAAAATCCTATAAATATTTAAGAGATTGGAATTTGAGACTAGATAAATTAAGATTACAAATGAATCATAAATAATTTGGACGTGATAAAAAGTCACAGAAGAATAAGGTAGTTCTTATAACAAAAAAAATTACATTTGTATTATGAGTGTGTGTGTATGTTTATGTTTGTATGGATGCTTTCTTTCAAACATGAATTAACTTGTGGGGTGTCTGTGACCAAGCTAGAACAAAAGATGAGAAAATGATCAGGAATTTCCCGTCAGACTTTATATAATCTGTGATTTCATAAAAACCCCAAGCTATTATATTAGTTACTTTAGCTTTATGAAAGCCAATAATTATAATAGAAAGAAGACTCTTTTAAACATGAAAGACAAAGAATAAAAAAGATAAAAGAAGAAGCAGAATACAACACTAAATAAAAAGAAGTTTTGGCTACTCTTACCAGATAAATCATGCATAAGGAATTATGCAGCTCTAAAGATTTCAAATCAAGAAATCTTGGATCTTTTTACACTTATACACTTTATATAAAAGTCATTGGCAATATAACTTTGAGTTGGCACAGCTAGAGGATGCTAAATCATCAAAAACAATAGTAGAGATCATCTAATGACATATGGAAGTAGAAAGGAACAACAGTTGTAAAAATAAGTACCATTAGAAGTTAAAATACTTACCAGAGTAAAGCAATTAATTTTTCCTTTCCTTGCTTATTTTAAAGAGGAAAATTCTGTTTGAGAAATATGCTAAAGATATATAAATGATAAGGTAATTGGTTTAAATTTTGATTTTACAAAGGTCAAGAAAGCAGAATGATTTTCTCTTTAACAAGCTATTTTTTGTATATACCATTTACTTCTGAGAAACATGATCAGACCAAAATCACTTAGAAAAGCATTTAGGTACACTGGGGATCTGACTTCAAAGTAGGAAAGCACGTGCATGGATGCAAAAAATTCACCACAGTGATGGACAATTATTTTTGTGAATTTATTCTTTTATCTTTTATAACCTGGTGATAAAGCCATGTTTTCCAACACTCCTTTTCATTTGCCATATTTACCTATTTCAAACCAAGATAAATTACTTTGAACTTGGATATGTCAGATTGAATGAATAAATATTTTTTTCCTTTTTTTTAAGAATTATAATCAGAAGAAGCTAAAAGTGGTTTGTGAATCTTCTGTATGCATTACACCACCATGGAATAAATGTAAATATTTAAATGGTCTATTATTAACTGACTGGTAAACATGTAAATAACTACAATTGTAAATGCTACACAGTAAAAAATCCTACAGTCCTTCAGATTGCAATAAGTAATTACCACTGAGAAACTGATAAAGCATAAACAAATACAACAGCATTATTGTAGTCTGTTTCATTCCCAGAGATAGTGGAGAAAAGCATTAAAGCAGGTTATTTATTTCTGTGCCTAACCTTTCTACTGCAGAGAAAAAAAATTGCAGGAAGTAGAATACTTTAACAAATTGAAAGTATTCTTAGGAAAAAAGCATGATTGAGATACACAATTAAAATGTTTTGATTAGATGGAGAAGTCCCAAAGCACAGGAAACCCCAATAGGGTACATCTCCACTTCTACAGCAAGTGCATACTGGTAAGAGTGACTCTTCATCCCACTACTCTCAGAAGTACTTTTAGAAGAAATGAGGAGTACAATCTATATATGTTACAAAGGAAGACATTTAAAATGCTAAAATTCACAGTGGGATTGATGCATAGCACTCAAGGACTGAATATTCCTTTGATACCTTTTTGCTAGAGCTACAGCAACAGCTTTCAGGAGCTTGCCCAAATAAACAGTTTGTCAGGAGAACAATTAGCTGAAATAGAATAGCCAACCTATTTTTACCTGATTCATTCCTAGCACTTGCTGCTTGTTACGTTTAATGAGAACTCATTTGCTGATTTAGTCACTTACCAAAAGCCCCTCAGGTGCAGTCAACAGAACATGTAGTCCTTTGCTAATGGTTCTACTTAAAATCCCTAACAATCAGCTCAATATCTCAGCCTTGTGTCTGCATCTTTAGATAAAATAATAATATAATTCTTTAATCTTGAACTATTAATCATGCCTGGAAATGAGACACAGGGATCTCAGTCTCTAAGATATTTGAATATGTGCCATGACTGAGAAACGTAACAATCCATTGTTTTAGAAAGAGTGAGCTGGGATATTTGGAAAATGCAAGGTTCTAAAAAAAACCCCAATTTTTCAGTCTGAGAGTACCATAAGCAGGAGATTCCAGAGTGTCAGCTTCAGGAAAATCATACTTTATCCATTTTATTTTCCCAAACTAGACTATGTGTTATGAGAGAACCAGCAAAACTTACTGTACTGAAGAAAGTTTCTAGTTCTCAACATATAGTTATGTTATAGCTAAATTAAATCTCCATTCTTCTGCTTGTGTAGACATTCAATTTATTGCAGGTGCATTCTATTCAACAAGGAAGCCAGAATTTGAATTCGTCTTTCTAAATAGTTATGAATAGAACAGTAGGAATCAGGTGTTTGTTAATAGCAGTCTTAATTAATTAATTAACGAAGAGCTAAGTGAAATCTTGACTTAAAACTTATGAACATCATGAATGTTCAAGACAATCATAACAAGTAAATATACACATTCATGTATTTCCATTAGCATTTTATCTGCAAGAACTGAATGGTTCATCAAAGCAACATAAGAATATTTCTATATAATAAATAAGATCTAAAAATACTATATCCATTGCTAGAAAATCTTTCTTAAAAAAGGGAACGGGGAAAATTTCTTGAATTATTATTATTATTATTATTATTATTATTATTATTATTATTATTATTATTATTGATTAAGTTTTTGCCCAGTTCTAATTGTTTCACAAACCATGGTGTTTCAAAGCTTTCTCTATTATAAATACTGTATAATGTATCAGAAACCTCACAAAAAGTAAAAGAAAAATATCTGACTATATCTAACTTTCCTCAAAAAAGATACTGAAGTCTAGTAAATCATATCTTTTACATGTTTTATCCAGGGAACTCAGAAATCAGCAAGATGAATATATTTCCAAATTTGTCGATATTCCCAGTAATGTATTAACTTTCTCTGCTCCAAGTCCTTCCTTACCAGAATTTTTCTTAATGATGAAATAGCCCACCATTTGCTGAAAAGGTCTTCTCGACTAAATCAAACCTGTTGTGCTTCTCATGAAATCTCTGAGCCTCCAGCCCCAATATCCTTGTTTTTCTTCAGGCTCATCAATGTCCTGAAATATTTAAAAGCGTATAGGAGAGAAGTTTGACACAAAGTGAATATCAATGTGAATGTGATCATTAGTGTCTCAAAGCCAGAAGGGTTTTTTGCGTATTGTTGTGTAAGGTATATAAAAAGTAACAGCAAAATGGACTTTAATGTTTTCACCCTGCCATCATACCCAAGAGGTTTTTTTTTTAATTTTAGCAAGAAAATAGCCACACAAATTTATTCTTTTTCCTAATTCTCTGGGTAATCTCAGTATTTCTGTGCAATTTCTGAGGACAGGAAAGGCAATTAAATTGACGTTGTCTGGATTCTTGCTGTGGTTTTAGTTATTTGTGAATCACTATTTTTTTGGGAAGAAAAAAATTTTCTGAACTCAAACCCTCGAAGGTAATGTGCTTTTGAGATTGAAGTATCCTGTGTATATTTTGAAATCCCAGTTTCCCGGGTTGCACACTTTTACATGGTGGCTTCAAATTCCTATCACCATCTGCAAGAATTTTTAGAAATACTTTGCCTACCATAACAGAAATGGAAGATCAGTGCTGAAATTACAGGCAGACATTAGGGAAAAAACAAAAAAGATAAAATCTGTATGAAAAATTGATTTTTTTAAAAAAGTACAATATTTTTGCTATTAAAATTAAAAGACTGTTCAGAGACCTTCATCTCTAATGTAGGTTTTTTTCCCTGCAAATTCTGAATTCTAGATTGATTTTGACTATTTATTTAGTTGCTCACTTTGTAGTGAATTATGCAAATAATTCAGTACAGCATGTGATGCTTTTACTACTTAGAAATATTTTGTAGTTTGGCACCTTGCATCAGTATCAATGAGCTAATTTCTTATTTTTGCAATAATACAGTGAGTTTCTTGGTCTCTGCCATATATATTTGTGTCACTTGTAAAGGCATGTTGATGCACCATTTTGTTTGTTTTGATTTGATTTGGAAGGGAGAAAGGTTTGCCATTTATTAAATTTCTGGACTAAAATTCAGTTTCAAATCCTCACAGGATTCCTGCTGAATGATGAACTGTTCATATCTTTGTCTTGGTTTTTAATCCAAGCAGGATTCCCCATAAATGTAAGTTGAGCTAAACAGGGATTATAATAAATCAGCGGAAATGGATGGATACATGAAGCACTTTGCAAAGCTAAAATGATTGTATGGATTGTAAATTAAATGTTTATTACAAATTCTAGCTGCCAAGATTCTGTATAACTCACTCATATATGTGAACTGTAGTTGCATAAAGCCACTGAATTAACTCTCAAGGACTTTCGGAAAAATTCAAGGTTACATGAACTAGCCTAGGGAGTAACTGCTTGTCCTGACTTGATAACAGCCACTAACAGAGCAAAAATGACAGTTTGATTCAGAGACAAATACAAGTCAGTCTTGAATCCCTGGCTTCCATTTTTCTGAGGTGAGATAGCCATCTTTATAAAGCTTCAGTGGTGAACATCCTGTCAGTTTAAAAGGTCAGATATTCCAAGTTATCAGCAAAATGATGATGTACAGACCATTGGAAGAAAGAATGATTTTATTATCTTCACTCACCTGTTATATATTTGCTCTGCTGTCCATCCTCAACAAGTAGGAAGCTTATGGAAAAGAATAAAAGATGTGCTGAATGGTGAACTGATTTCAGGTGTGATGCAGCATATTAGACATGAAGATGTCGAAAACTATGGTGAGTGGGGTGAATAATTCATGGTGTTCTTACCTTAAAATCCTTAAAATATTCTTACCTTTAGCAAACAAATATTATATATTTAAATATATTTTTTAAGTTTAATATTTTATTAAGGCCACTGCAGTGTCTTATGCTATATGGTAAAATGCAAAAAATTAATCTTTCTCTCGCTCTGAAAAGTATACTTAAATGCAGGTTCCATCCACACAGAATAAGTATCAGTCAAGGACTGCCTACTTTAGCCATTAAAAAAAAAAGAAAAAAAACAAAGACCAAAAGAAAAAAAGTTATTATTTGACTTTATCTATGATTTGTCTTTGATTCTACGTATGTAGTGGTTGACCTCATCTAGCAGCTGAGCTACATGGTTCCTTGCTTACCCCTTGTCATCCCCACAAGCAGGAGATGATGACAAAGGACCATCCCTGAAGTTCAGCATTGAAGACTGTGTATACAGCGATATGTGTGCAGTTAAGAGTAAAATCACTGCTGATCAAAAATGAGATTATTAAACCACAGTATCAGTATTGATTATCTATCTATCTAATTATTATTGCACAGCAAGCTGTTATGCGATAGTTTTTAAATAGAATGTTTCTTGGGTTGTGACACTGCTGTATGATACAAAGGTTCAGTTCTCTTTAAATAACTTCTCTGTGTGCCAGCCTTCCATTACTTAAATGAGATGTTTGGATCTCTTCTCTGACTTTTATGTTGTGAAGATAAACTCATGCTTATGATAGAAGAAGCCGTATGACCATTCAAAGAAGCATTTGGATGTGCTAGCTGGGTAATTTTAAAGGTTTGAAAGCAATCTTCCAGCAAAAATGAAGTTGGACAAGTTTTTGAAACGTTATCTTGACAAAATGAATATATTAGGATAAAACTCAAGCTTTTTGAAACAATGAAAGAATATTGAATTTTGTGACAGTTCTTTAAAGCTATATAAGCAATATAGTGATTTTGTGAAGCAAACATAGAAACATTTTTTGTAACATATTTTACTCAAAATATTCAGAAAATGGGTTTAGAGTATTTAATTTTCAAAAGACACAACTATATATTCATCCTAAATTCTGTTATCCGTGAGCATGTCAGCCATCTAGATTCTACCAAAAGTTGGTTTTAGTTTTGATTTTTTCCTCTAATGGTAGAAATATCACTGACGTTCAGACTGCCATGGTATCTTTATTTTGAAAGGATCAGTGGGCCAGATATTGTGTTTTGAAATCTTAAGTCCTTTTCTGCATGAGAAAAAAAATTTCACCTATAAAATCCCCGGATAATCATGTAGTTCCTTTACTTGTATGATGAATGTGGTCTCATGTTTAGCAAGAAACATTACTTCAAAGCAGTAGTATGTATGGAGGTGATTATGGTGGACATAGTGAAAAGATGACAGGACTATGGGATTTAGAAACCATACTTATGTGGTTTTCTTTTTCTTTTAGTGATTGTTGAGGGGCAGAGAAAGTCTATTGAGACAGCAGAAGTTCTTAACATTCACAAAAGAAATAACAGAAATCACAGAAACAAACATTTAGCTATGAAAAAAAAGAATCTTCAAGCAGTCCCACAATATTGTCAAAATTTCTTTTGTAATTTCCTACTTTTGCAAGTAGTAAGAAATGTTCAGGTTAGCATTGATACTAGCTGCACTTGAAAACTCCAAGAAAGCTGGACTACCACCTAAGACATGCATATTTAGGTATCAAATGCAGATTTCCTCTTTTGACTTAGCTGTTTCTAAGTAAGTTTTTTTTTGGAAGGAGGTTGAATTTCCTCTATCTTTGGAGTAAGACTATATATATGCTACTCCTTTCCAATATTTTCTTCTAAATTGCAATGCAGAGTTTATGACAGCCCTGAAGGTAGCTGAAAACTTACCATCTTAATCAGGAAAAAAGGCACAGTAAAGTATGCTTTATCCTTTAGGGGATGAATACTTTGTGAGTTATAAGGAGCTGGTGTTAGAGAGGAGGTGATTATAGTCAGGTCTGATGTGGTTTTTGGAAGAGAGTGATTTTATTAGACATGAGGGTAGCAAGTAGGTGACTGTAATGCCTTTGAATCTTTGCTTTACTTATGGGATGGCTCTGAGCTCAGTAAAAAAAGGCTGACATTTTATGTGCAGTTTATTTGTACTGAGAGCATGTTCAACTTATACATTGTACTGGCTGTCTTTTTATGTATCCCAACAGACCACTCCTGTAATGAATATTGTGATCACCTAGATGCCTAAATCACTGAAGAAACAAACCGTATCACAAAACTAATCAGGTTTCTGGATGCTATAGTGATGGGAAAAAATCTAAGAATAAAACAACCAGCAGGCAAAATTGTATTAACCATACTTAATACTAAATAATTAATTATAATTTATCTTTATATGAAATAAAATATTTCTCATCTTCTAAATCACTAAGAATTTTAGAGTCTCTTCAAATAGATAAAACTATCTGCTAGATATACACCTGTTATATTTTCTAACTTTGATTATTATACATTTTTCTATTTTGAGGTATTTCAAAGTAAATTGAAACGCAGCATTCATATTTACTGTAGTATTATGTGTTTCAAGCTATAGCAGTAGCTTTGTCAATCCTACTGTAAAATTAGCCGCTAGAAGTACTCAAAATATACCCAGCTTCCTCTTACAGTTAAAAGCTACAAGCCTCTCTGAAATGCCAAAAGATTTTAAGAAAATTCCATATTCCTTAGCTCCAGCTGCATTTTTCTGTCTTTCTGCACATGTAGCACACAAACTGATTCCACACAACAGGATGAAGTAAAAACATTTTAACCAGTTCAATGTTATACATAGATTACTTGACCATATCCCATAGTATCTTTCAAACAGATGTCTTTTATTTTATTATGTTATTATTTATGCATTTTTTCACAGTATATTAATTACTTTTTCCTGAACAACACAACACCAACATATACAGTAATTTTGAGTATTATATTAGCTGTGTTAATCTATATCCCAGAAGAATATGATAAGATCCCCAAAAGAAAGGCTGAGGCCTTGGGTACAACTCATTACAATTGACTATGAGGAGTCATGATGAATTTTCTTTTCTGCTGTAGTTTTTTTGTATTCATGCTTGTTATGAAATCAAATGTTTAGTTTTCACAAGATGAACCGCATAATGTAATGTTTTACAGGAAGTGTTACTGCAAGATGTCAGGAAGAAAACTGCAAGCCCTTGAACTCATCTCAATTGTCTTGTTAAGGATCACTGGGATATAAACCTCAGTCAGCCAGCTCCTAGACTAGAAAAGATTATTTTTTGTCACTTGAAAAAGGTATCAGAATATCGTAAGTCAGCTAAGTTGTCAAGTAAATTTGCATTATTGCAGAATAAATATTTTAAGAGGAAATAGATGTGCGAACAGGTAACAAGAAGATCTTTTTAGAACAAACTTTCTGGATGAAAACATGTTAAGCACTGTCATTTCAACTGTGTAGTCAGCAAGTATATTGCTGAGTGTTGTGCTTCATTTGATAGCAATAGTTAATGAGCTAGCACAGTATGAAGAGTTACTTTATCTGAATTATGAACAAAATATCTTGCTTAAATAAGCTTGCTTCTTAATAAGCTATACTGAAACTTTTCAACTGCTACAAAATACAGTATTTTGCTATAAGCTCAGTGTTCTTTTCCTGTCCATGCACAATTTTCTTTAACTGTCCTTATTTGGTTCTAATTTTGTAATCTTATCAATAGACTTCTGTGTCAATCTTGTCTCAGCTTTGAATTACGATACAGCAACTTTTACTGGAAAAATATTCTGACCCAAATAAACTCCAAATCTGAGTCTTTATATTGCTTATGAGCTCAATAAAAGAAAGACATAGACCTGTCGCAGTGTGTCCAGAGGAGGGACACAAAGCAGGTAAGATGGCTGAAGCATCTCTCCTGTGGAAAAACCCTGAAAGAGTTCGGGTTGTTCAGTCTGGAGAAGTCTCTGGGGAGATCCTATAGGAGCCCTTCAGTACTTAGGAAGGTTGTATATAAAGATGGGGACAGAATTTTTAATAATGATAGGAAAAAGGGCAGTGCTTTTAAACTAAAAGGGTGTTGACTCAGACTATTGTGAGGAAGAAATTTTTTATGATGAGGGTGCTGAAACACTGGCACAGGTGGCCCAGAGAGGTGGCAGATTCCCCATCCCTGGAAAGATATTGTACAAGACTCTGGGCTATCTGATCTAGATGAAGATGGCCCTGCTCATTGCAGGTTGGGTGGAGTGGATGAGCTTTAAAAGTTCCTTCCAACCCAAATGCTTCTATGATCCTATGATTCTAAATCAAGTTGTTGGAGAAAGGGGTTTGTTTGATAGAACATATCCAGGAAACCAATATCTTGAATATCCAAACAATAATGTTATTAATCAGCAGTTTGTAGGATCAAAAGTCTCCACACCTAGTTCTTAAGAAATCTCAGGATATCTATGACAGATTTGTTCTTATCTGAATTTTTTGATTAAGACAAATCCAAATACATTAGCTTGTATCTTTTAACTCCAATTGCAAATCAGAATACATGCCTTGATCTTTATTAACCACTAATGCCTCTCATTGTTGCCTAATTAGCTATTTCATTTTTGAGAAATCAAGATGGAAATTCAGTAAATGCACTGCTTTTATCTCCTGTTTCTCATGCAAACAAAAAAAAAATCACCATTATTATTTTTTATGTACCACATGTGAGATTTTTTCTTGTACCTCAGAGTTTTAGAGGGTAAGGCACAACTATTTATGCTAGAAAAAGTCAAGTCAATGCCTACAAATTCATACACTCTGAAATTGAATGGGCTCATTAGACATTTATCTTTGGGCTTATAGCTTCCAATACTTTGCAAGAAACATGATATATAAGGGTCTATCCAGCACAAAGTTAAATTTATTTAGTACATTATCTCATTTCATCCTAAGTTGGTACAAAGTCCAAGCTCAATAAATCCTCTAAATTAAAAATGTGTGCTATATAGAGGCTTGCCTTTCCTCCTTGATGTTTTGCAAATACAAAATGCTTTATTATTTTTGTACTTGATCTTAAGAAGTTATTCACTTAGTATCTTACCATGACCAAAATATTTGGTCATGGTAAGACAGAATTTTTGAATCAACTGGCTTGATTTTAACGTTGGGATGATTTTCTTTAAGAAACACTGCCCATGGCAAGGGAGTTGGAACCAGATGATGATTGAGGTTCTTCCAACTCCCTACCTAAATACAGTTGTCTTAGTGTTATTAATCTATTTGAGTGTCATCAAACACAGAAATAGGTTACCCAGAGAGGTTGCATAGTCTACATCTCTGAAGATACTAAAAATTTCACTGTGTGTGATTCTGGGCAACCTGTCCAAGCTGTCCCTGCTTGAGCAGTGGGTGGAATTAGATGGTTTGGAGAGGTCCTTTCCAGCCTCTGCTATACTGTGATTGATTCTGTGATTCTGATGGATAGCTTTTTCTGAAGACAAGAGAATTTGCATTTCTGTCATGCACTATCTTTATCTGAAGAGTGGGATTGTTCTTTTTAATATAATAAATCTAGTTTAAAAGAGAAATTAAACTTCTTTCAAATTAAAAAATTATACAACAGTACTCCGTAACCAAACTGAGCCTTTGGATGAAGTTTTCATAAAACTGATTGTAGTAAACTCTGTCAGAAGGAGGAAGTCTGTACTTATCTCTTCAGCCTATAATAATAACTGATGGTGTGATCCAGAGGTGTAAAAATCTATTTGGTTTGCCCTGGCAGCTGCCTCATTTCTAACCCTGCGATCTAACCCTGTGATATAAAAAATGTACAAAGTCGTTGATCATGCTAATAAACATATTAAATCATGTAGTGGTGTGTTTTGGGGTTTTACCTGTTTTCTATATGTATGTTTGTTTTGTACTGTTTCACAATGGTTTTTCCCATGTACCCCATGTTTTACCCCATTATGGTTTACCCCAGCTATCGTTATTTATCAATCATCGTTTATGTGACACCTGGGTCCTGTCTGTCACTTTGGGGCCCCACTCTGATGTCTAGAAAATTCTGGTGAGGACTCTGAGTGATTGGCAAGGTCTAGGTTCCCCTTCCCTTTTTGCTCCTTGATTTGTTCTATGGGTTGTCATTTAGGTTCGGGGTCACTCCCTTCCTATTCTGGATTGGTTCCAAGCTATAACCTCTCCACTCCCTCACCCCGATATTTAAGGTGAAAACCCAGGAGTTCAGTGGGCTTCTGCGGGCTGACTCCTGCGTGGAAGGAAGTCGTGTGGATTTAATAAAACCCAGTTGAAGTCCCCCACCAGAGTCTCATCCCTTTATTTCCCACATTGTTCACGCTTCTGCTGAGATGAGGACCCACAGGATCAGAGCTGTATTCCAGAATACAGGACTATACCTTTTTTGCGACACTGGTGCCAGAGCTAGCCTGGAAGTGTGGGCGAAAGCCCCAAGAGAAGCACCACACCATGGCAAAATCAGTAAGAAATTGAACAACAGAACAAAAGGAATTCAAACATGATGAAGATAAGATCTGGCCAAAAGTTGGTTGTTAGGTCAGAATATGTCTACTGCATGCCATGAAAAACATATTCATAGAGCCTGTGTGTCTGTGGTCTAATTCCAACTCACAACTGGGGTACATGAGTTTTTATGAAAGAAATTGAATCATAACATTAAAAACTCATAGAACAATTTGTGTTGGAAGTGACCTTAAAACTCATCTACTGCAACTCCTCTGCAATGAGAATGAGAATGAGAATGTCGTGTTCAGCTAGACCAAGTTGCTCAGAGTCACATCCAACATGACCTTGAATGTTTCCAAGGATGGGACATCTACCACTTCTCTAGGAAACATTTTCCAGTATTTCACCACCCTCATTGTAAAATCTTCTTCCTTATATCTCGTCTGAATTTCAGTTTAAAACCATTACCCCTTATCCTATCACTGCAGGCCTTATTAATGTCTGTCCCCCTCTTTCTTTGAAGGCCAGTAGTTCCATGGGTCCTCTTTTCTAAACCTTTTAACAATTGGACAAAGTTTTTTCCTTTTTCCAGTCACCTGAGACTTCACCTATTGCCATGACTTTTCAAGATGTCATGGTGTAAACCCCAGACTCGCTCGACGAGCTTCCTAAAAAGGTTTTTCTATACTCTCAGGCTCACAGGAGAAACATGATGTTCTCAGGAAGTTAAACAACAAACCTTATAATAATAATCACTGCTTGAGTTTCAGTATGATTCCAGCTCCTGGGGCCCTCCCACCCAGGTGGAGCTTCAGTTGTGCCAGTGACTGACAGACACTCTGGGCTGGAAGAGTGGTTCCCGGGTGGGTGGGCTGTGCACATCCCTCTTTTCACAGAACATGCTCTGCCACCTACCCACACACCACCCCCACCTACCCACCCACCCCCAACACACACACTTTTGTTGTTTTGAGACAGTAATAATTTTATCTAGTCTCTCACACATGGAGAGTTTCTTTTCCACTACATTAAGCCAATTCACTTGGAACTCCAGGATGTATCTCATCATGTGACATAAAAACTTCTAATAAAGATGTTAAATTTTCAATAGGAAAAAATTTAGATGAAACATTTCAAAGCCATAATGTTTTAAGGTAAGGTTACTGCTTTAAGTAGTATGCTGAAGTGCTTACAAATATTGCCTCCACTCCAATTTCCTTAGACATGCATTAGGTTGGATAAAGTCTGACAATTCAATAGCCATTAGGAGTTACTTGGCACAGTTTTTCATATGTGCATCAACTGAAGAAGATGTATATTGCTAGGATGATTAATACATCATTTATAATGCCAGTGAAAGGTCAGGCATAGATCACAGTAAATCCCTGTGTTGATAGTAAAATTAATAACATTTATATTTTAAAAAGAAAATATTTTATACACATGTAGAATTTCCTAGTAGTAGTGTCCAATTATAGAGTTACTTTGCAAGGAGATCATTGTATTGTCCAGTATAGATTATGGGAGGTGTAACAAAATTTTTAGCACATTGAAGATTTTTCATCCCTCTCTCTTTACACCTAAAGTGCCTTCATAAGAGAAGACATGCTAGAGCAGGTAATGTAAAGACACCATAGTCTCAACTGATTTTATACAAGTTTCTAAAACTTAATTATATTTTAATTAAGGTAATCCCCTAGATATTCCATAAATAACACAGTCTCATCTCTTGTGTGAAGAATGAGATCCTTCATAATGATAGAACAAATATTCTATCCTTATTAATATATGTCTGTAGGGAAAATTAAAAATACTTTTATTTGTTTTGTTTCTTATTTATGAAAATCAATAAGTAAACACGGTTAAAAATAATTCTTTTTCTCTGGCTTGTTATACAATGATGCTTGCTGTCAGCCTAAAGATAGATTCTCAGGTTTCCTTGCAGGAGTAGAACAAAGTACTATCCATATTTCTCTTCCTTCAACTGCTACATAAGACCTGTGGAACCTGATAGATTTGAACAACCTATTAATTTTCCTATGTCTTAGTATTTCTATCACACTTTTCACACTAAGATTTTGAGTACAGAAGCAACAGTACCACAATAAAAATCAGAATGATGAATAGTTTCAAGCCAGGCCGTTATTGTCCTGTCTCAACTGCATTCAATATCTCGAAACCATCACATTCAGAAAGTTTGAGATCGAAAAAATCAATAACGCACCACAACCAAAATGAAATCAGAAAGGAACCTTCTCCATGTGTCTTTTACCTGGTTTATTTTATCTCCTGTGGCCCCAAATCTTGGAAACTTTCAATAGTTTAATAACTATACAGTATTTTTTAATCATCCGTTTCTTTCTCTATTTACTTCATATCCCTCTTTGGCACAAAGACGCTCAAATTGCAGTGTGTGAGAGAATTAGTTCCAAATACATAAATCATTTAAATCCAAGAAAATGTAGCTGTTTTTTAAATACAGGTTTGTTTGTCTTTAAGAGTTTATTACCTGAAATATTATTTGAACAATTGTGTTCTCTTTAAATTAAAAAAATTATGTTCTATTTACATATTTAGTATACTAACTTGAAAGGTTACTACACTACAGATAAAAAAAATGTAAATGTAATATAAAACTGTATTGTTACAATGCAGTAGTGAGCTACAGGAATGTATGCTTCCTAAAAATAATTTCTGTGCATAAATTTATGCATAAACTTATGCATAAGAACAAATTACAAAACAACAACTTTTTTTTTTGTACTTTCCTTACTGTAGCTAATTATTCTCACATTGAGAAGGAATAAAGAAAAGAGATGGAAAATTCTATTAAATTGTTATTTCAGTTTACTGGAGTTCGTTTTTCTAGACATCCCACACATCACTGTGAGAAATATGAGACTAATTCCTCTGTTGGCCAAGCCCTCATATTCAGAGGCACTGTGTGGGTGTTGTACACAAACAGTTTTTCAGTGACTCTTCTGCAGACACAGAGTTACAGAGGCTCTTATACCTCTCACACAGTCTGCCTTCCCTGCTGTCCAGAGGACTCTATAGAGTTCTCTCTGACTTTTCAAATAAGGCATTTTGGATTCCCTAACACTGAATGCATTTTACATAATGAGGAAGAAGCCTCTTTTTCTACCTTATACTTTAAAAAAAAAATCAATCTTTAATTCATGGAATATTTTAGAAAAACTTACAAACCTGAGTAAGATAAAAACAAAACAAATCATTCTATTGCTTACATAATTTATAACCATCGATCTAATTCCTATGCTGTCACTCAAATGAGTGCAGTATTGAAATGAACCCCTCAGTCTGCAGCAGCTCTTGAGTCCCACTGTACAACTGGGGTTAACCAGAGTAGAATTTCCAAGGTGTAGCTGAAACACAAAAGAATTACAACCTTAGAAGATGAAAGCGAGCAAAAGAAAACCTAAGGCATGCTGAGTGAGAATTTCAGCTCATAGGTCAACCAGGTCACACTAAGGTCTAATTTACATGAAAGTTTTCTTCCCCTGTCAGTATTGATTTAGTATACTCTGTACATTAATTAGTACTAGATTTCTGTACACACAGAACAAACTATAACCTCTTGTAAGGAAAAAATAAAAGCAAGTAATAAATGTCTGTCATATAACAGAACCTTCAGTTGATTAACATGCCAAAGAATCTTCTACTGTTGAAGGTACAGGACCTGGCCAGTGAGAAATTTCTCTCATACATAGCTACATATTCCACAGGGAAACGGCATCTGTTATGCAGATCCAAATTTGCTTAGGAATGTATTTCACAACGAATAGCATTTCGGAGTGCAAAGGACAAGGAATGATTGGAGTAGCTTTGTAAAAAGTATAGAATAAATTGTTGTTTCTGAAACAATTCATAACTCTGGCAGATTTAGCATAATGCTCTCCATTTGGCACACACTCTCCATGTCAGCAGTGCCATAGTGTTTCCGCCTTACAATTTTTCTACCTGCACCTCAATTAGAAATGTGAGAAATACAGTCATTAAGCATAAAGGTCTTCTATAT
Source organism: Cyanoderma ruficeps (assembly GCA_008694505.1). Lineage (NCBI taxonomy): Eukaryota > Metazoa > Chordata > Aves > Passeriformes > Timaliidae > Cyanoderma > Cyanoderma ruficeps. The sequence goes on along the minus strand of VZDJ01007753.1, from coordinate 23,561,016 downwards.
TGAGGTTTGCTATTGTGATAGACCATGTCCTGCTGTACGCACCTAAGCAACATTCCAGAGATACAATTTTGGGTTTTTTCATTTTTAAGAATCCTGAAAAAAAACCCAGGAATTTTCTTTTTTTTCCACTGCAAAGATAGTTTGCTTTTTTCAATGTTTTAAACAGTTCACCTGCTGGAATTTATTAAGTATTTTTGATCTTTTTTACACTTAATTAGTTCTCACAGTTGGTTAATTGCAATTTATTAGATAATATTAGGTTTCTGAAAAACATTTTTCTTGACAGTCTCATTAGCTTATTTAGAGATTTGACGAGAGTTTTGACGTTTGAAGAGCAGTAGATGATTCAAGAAGCATACCAACACCAAAAGGAGACTACCTGCTCTTTGCTCAGGAGAATAAACCACCTGCTAATATAGAGAATCTAGAGACTACAAGATTGTGCTGCAAACCAGAGGCAAAGATATGAACTACAGAAATTAGGTGGGAAAGGATTCTGAGGAGAGAGAAAAAAGCCCCTCCAAATCCATTAATCTTTCTTCAAACCACAACAAATGACACTTTAAGGATTCCCCAAAGCCACAGATGAAGCACAACTGAACACCTCAGCAAAATGATGGCTCAGATGGTTTTCAGTTGCATTCACTTGATCCTTCAGGGAAGACAGTAAAGGGAACAAGATAATGGAATCAACAGATAAATCCCAGACAGGTGTTATTTAAATTACACGCATATCTGTTGAGACACAGAACTAATGGATGTACTCTCTGAGAGCAGTTGGCATTGTATCTCTTTGGGGTTTGAGGCAGGTGCTGGCAATAAGAGGAACTGTACAGAAAAAACTGAGGAGAAGACTGAGTAAGTGACTGATGTGAATCCTATGCAATTTTAATATGTAGAGGGAGGTAAAACAAAACCACAACAAAAGTCAGTCCTACACCAATATATTGGAAGGAAGGACGCTAAGAACAGAAATAGTACTCATATTGACCAAAAGAGTAATCAGGGGGTTCTGCTTGTGCCTTTTGCTATTATAAAACTTCTTATGTTCTAAAAGAAACATCATAAATATTTGTGCCCTAAAATGCCGGTTTGACTAATGAAATGAGAATTTATACTGTAAGATGTAAAACCAAATACTTTGAATGGAAATAAGAGAAATTGGCATTTTAAATTGTTTAATTGTAAATCGGGGGTAAAAAAGAAACAAAAAGTGTAGCAGAACAATATTATTTTACCTATACATTAGACTCTAAGAAGATAAAGGATAACATGGGTAGAATATCTGCTTGATTAATTTTTTCTTTTAAAGATATAATATGACCATATTGAAATTGAATCCTATGGAAATAAAAACAAGTTATCAGGGAAACTGGACAAAAATTATTTAAAAAATACGTTGGAAGGAGAAAACTATTGAAGTGGTGGAAAAAGATTTATTTGAGCCATTAAAGTAAATACTGTATAATGTATAGTACACATCTACAAAGCCTAGTAATACAATTTAGGTCTGTATTTTTACAACACAGATTAGAATAAGGTTTTTTTACAAATTAGACTTGTCCCAAGAATACATAATCACATGTTTCCAAGACAGCTAAAAAACTAAGTATTTCTTTTGACGTAATGCTGCAAATCATAAATGAAATAAAGGTGCGAAATGAAAAATCTAGCAACCTAAAATAGTAGTGAAGGAGGATGGATCAGATCATCCTGGGGCAAAATCTTTTGTATTGCTAAACTACTAAAATTGTATGAGAGGAAGTGAAAAGACAATAAAAATTGTATTTCAATGTTCTGAAGGATGGTTAGTCACACAGGAATCCAGATTGCATCAGCACTGACCCTGGAATACTGCTTGTACTTAGGCAACAAGTCAAAGATGATGATAATTGAGGACTAGCAGTTCAGTAGATTGTTCCTGACCATTCTGTGCCTGTAGATACAGCCAAGGTACTGATTAGGCTTCACGACAGACTGTCACCCTTCTTGAATCATTTTAACGTAATTATGCTCTTTCAGCTATCATTTCCCTATATTTGGCATGGACAAAGCCAATTTAAATGCATTTCCTGTAAGTGGGCAATTTTCATAGGTATTGGATGTGGTCTTGGACATTTAAAGTTCAATATCTTTGTCATCAGATAGGTTTTGCATGGATTTACAATTTTGTGCTTGTTGGGGAGCTAGCTGAGTATTTTAACATTCAGGCTCTTATTCTTTGCAACTCTTCCCTAATAAGACAGCCAGAGAGAAAGAGAGAAAGTGATTACATATCATATGTATTCCTCATTATTTTTAACCTTTTTTTCTAAGAACCTTTTTTTTTTTTTTTTTTGGTATTTTCTTGATTTTTCTGTTCAGTAAAGGGAGAAATATGTCTTTGTGTTTGTCTGCATTTGTGTAAAAATCAATCTTCACACATTTCAGATTATTGTTAAAATGAAGATATTCAAAACAATTTTGATAGCCAAGTAATTATAAAAAGCTTTAACGCACTCCAAAGTGACAAATCCAACAATATACCTGGCAAATACTCAAGAGAGAAACAATAGGATGTATCACTCTTTTTGATTCTATACACCACCCACACCTACCTTGCTCTTGGGACACAAACATGAAACAAATTCATACAAGGCTTACACCACAGTTCATTCAGACAGTAGGTAAAAGTTGGGTAGAGTAACATGGCAAATTTATATAATACACTAGTGCTATAAAAATACTGTAGTAGACTAGTATTATAATACACTAGTTCAATAACTATTTTAGAAAAAGTGAGATGATAAAAGTTTTAATTTAGATGTGATGCTAGGTTTTTGTACTAGATTTAGACAAGTCTATATATAAACAGAAAACATTACTCTTCAGGACATGAATCTGGAATGTTCTGAGCTTTTGAACCAATAGTAGTGATCATCCTAAATGTGGGAGATCTTTTAAAAAACACATACTATTCTGTGTCTTCTTCCTCCATGAATAATTATGGACCATGCTACTTTTCATACAAAAACTTTTAGTTCTGTTGCATCAAAATAATTGAGAAAAACAATGTAAAGGCTGCATAAAGGTAAATAGGGCACTCCTTCCAGAAAAAGCCAGTTATGGAAATCCTAGTGCACAGATTTCAAGTAATAAGTCTGTATTTTCAAAATTCAGAATTCCAGTCTTTTATCATCTATTTATATAGATTGTATTTATAGATATTTTGTAAATATATATCAAGTGGTCTGACATATTTTTCCCAATTTGTAATTTCATCTGTACCCTGTATATCTTTATTATACTTCCACAAATTGTATTTACTTTCATAGCATTTAGCTGCTTTGTAGTGCTCATTTATACTCATCCATTGTAAAGTATTTGCTGTGTTTTAAAAGATATTCAGTGTTCCATATTTCCACACTTTCTGTCTCCCCACCCAAACCTATTTTGTTTCTCTACCTAAATATTTGAAAAAAAATTTAAAATGTAGAACCAGTTTTCTCTAAGGAAGGTTAGTATAGAGGCAGAAGAAAGCTCACATTTCCGTCTAATCTTACCTCACCAATTAAGAATTTAAAAAAATGCTTTTCTGTGAAGGAATCAGACTCTAATTAATTAATCTTCCACAGAGTCAGTGACTTAACTCATGCTAACAGAAAAACACAGATTTAAACTCCGTTCTTAACATCACTCTCTTATTACATTTCAGGTCTTTCAGGGGGTGAAACTCCATACAATAATGTCATGTCAAGTCACCTTGGGGCACAACTCTACTAACTTGTGGAGCATTGACTTCTGTCTATTTTGTTACTTTTTTGATTAAATTTAACCCTGTCTGATGACCATCTTTACTTCCTCTTGGTGTCATAATTCTCTAAATTGTAATAAATTTTAATACACAATTTAAAATCTGTTAAAGCTCCAGTTTTGTTTCTTTAAAGCAGAAAAGCATTTGTTATAGATAGCACCCACACATAGATTTGACTAATTTCCCCTGACATATGTACAAACCTGATATTAAGTTATATATGTTCCTAAGAAACAAAACTGAAATGCTTTAAATATTTAAGAACTGATCATAAATATGGGCCTCCTCTTCAATACATTATAATTGATCAACAAGGATACAAAGTGAAGCTTATTAATTCAGAAACTGTCTTACTGAAGGTTGTGGGTATTAAATTACAAAATGCTCATTTTTTTTCTTAATGGAATTTCTTAAAGTATATGAATAATACCAAAAAAACCCCACATTTAACCCAGTTTTATTCCCAGAGTATTACCAGTTTAGCTTATTTTAAAAGATGAATTCTCATTAAAAGCAAAAGAAGGCAAGATAAAGGCAGCAAGAATGGACTAATATATTTAAGATCTGAGTGACCACGTTTGTTTTGTTCTGTGAGAGTTTTGAAGCAAAAGATTAACAGTTCAGCAGAATAAAACAGTCTTTCTTTTCTTTATCCTGCTATTTCTACATAATATTAAAGCTAATGAATGGTTTTGACTAATACTAAATGACACAAAATTCAGCAGTTAAACTGAAAGGGAAAAGGAAATGACTTTTCACAATCAAATAAACATTATCTGAGAAATTAAGGGACAAAAAACTGTTGAGTACAAAATAAACATTTAATCCTCAGAGTTGCACACAGACGTAAGACATCAAATTTAAAAATGCATCTAACTGAAGTTATCTCTCACCCATTAATGAGCAGAAACAGGTATTTTAAAAGCAATTTGGTGAAGGATTGATTTTTCCAGGTAAACTGGGTTTCTACGATATTTAATGTCACTCATCATATTTTCCTTGATAAAAATTGAAAAACCAAAAAGGATGAAACCGGTTTTAGCATTGGTATGCTTAACCCTCATTGACTCAGGTAGTTTATATTCACCCTCAAAGGCATTCTCAAGGCCAAATTCTTTTATCAACCCCTCTGGCTCTGAGTGTGCGGCTATAATTGGACATCATGGGAGTGCTCACCTGGAGAGAATGTCAAGTCTAGTCAACATCCTCTGATGTCATTTCAGGCAGTCTAGACCCAGATGTACGTCAAGACACTTTCTAAAGAACACACTCCAGTGTGCCCTCAAGCTGGGCTGTGGAGTCAGTGTACCTGTGACTCTCGACACAGAGGAACTCTGCAGATGTTTGCTGCTACCTTATTGTTTCACCCCTACAGGGGCAAAGCAGAGAATGTTCACAAGAAACAGAACAGCTAGTCTGATTTTTCACAAGAGCCTCTGCTCTTGGAGTTCCTGCTCCAATACTGGCCAAGAGACAAGATGATATCTGAGTTGTCTTTCAAGAAGAAGATGTAAAACTTTCAGTTAACAGGCAAATCATGACATGACTGCATAAAAACATAGCAAAAGTGCACACCACCCTTCCCCCTTGACAGCTGCTCAACTGAATTTAATGCACTTATGATTTGTTCTTTCCTTCCTTGTCTTCATTCCAACTATTTATTTTTGAACAAGTAACTGTGCTGCTCATAATCAATAGGAAAGCCAGCCTTGGCTCAGAAATAAAAACAATTTAAAAAGGAAATTGGCTCTTTAACCTTTACTCACACACAAAAAAATACCCTAATACACATGCCTGCCACATTACTGCACTGGTCCCAATTTGCCCAGAATTTTTATTTCATTCAACTCAGAAATGAAACTAAATGTTGAGTAGACAGGTGGAATAACATTTCCTATAATTTACGTAGATGCTTAACTCCTCATCCAGGTTCTAGCAACCTTGGTCTGTGATGACATGTTAGAAATGCAATTCAGCATGAAAATGGCTTTACAACTGCTTGGAAGACAGAGTCACTCCCAGCATTTCTTTTCTTCAGTTCTATTAGTACTCTTGGTCTATTATAGGATGAACTTGTTTTCCAATGCCCCTTCCAAAAGGGTGCCTTAGCCTTCAGGTAAAATGCACTTTACAGCAAAGCTACACCTTAAGCGCAGAGGGTTGGAAAGGTTGTTTATAAGTATGGCTACTAGCACTCCGGTAATGAAGGAATCCCAAGGAACAGTCTATCAGAACAATGAAGGAATTCCCTGAGTTTACTTCAAAGAGTCATCAGCAATGGGAAACCAGTGCAGAACTGGGAAAATATGGGATGCAAAGAAAATAATTTTGAGGAGAATTCACAGCCATCAGCAGATATGTTTCTTTATTCCCAGCTGCTGAGAAAATTATTTAGCAATTCTTAATACAGAGAAACTGAATAGAAGGTTGTTCAAACCAGTGCAATACTCCAAATGCATATCCAGTCTGTACAGTAAGAATAGTCATTAGGACTAAGAATCAGTTCACTCACTGTGAAGTGATGCTGTGACCTTTCAATTTTTAAGGATATTACTTATTAGTACTTCCAAATGAGTTATGAAAATTACAGTGAAAGCAGCATATTTCATTATCTCTATTTTGGTGTGTTTAAAAAAGCAACCTCAAGGATCTTGGTTTTGAAGTCAGTGCTAACACTTCCCGTGGTTCAGACACAAGAAAAAGTATCAAAAAATGGTAAAAATTTGCACAAATGCATGGATTATTATATAGCTATACCATTCATATGACGTGCAGGATCAAAAACAATGTCATTATACAGAAAGTCTGTTGGTAAAATAATAGCTGCAGAAGGAAAAACAGAGATGATAACAGTTCAGAGGGGATAACTAATGAAGAAGAGAAAATAAAAGTAGGAAATGAGGCTATATCAGGCTCTGAGTACACAAATCTATGAAAGACTGCATATGACATGAAAAGGTTTAGCTATCAATGCATAGAAGGTAGAATACATAAACAGTCATGAAAGAATTAGGTAATTATATTAATGCTAACACATGAGAGGATTTAAACTCTTTTTTCTGGATTTGTTTAGTTTTGTTTACACAGAATAAACAACTTGCTATTAAAAACTTTTGTTTTGTTTATTTTTTAGACAAGACATTCCCTCAGGTGTGCAAAGAATGTTTATGTTACTCTGGTTACTATGAGATCTCTCAACCCAGACATACCTCAAAATTATCAATAATTAATTAGAACTAGTCCCTGGGTTTTCTCAGATGTATCTACAGTATTTTCTCCTTGATAAAACTCTCTTTACCTTATGCACAACACATTCATTCCACACAGAGTAAGCACTTGATTTCACCTGAAGCACTTGATTGCCGTTTAGCAAAGTAAACTATACACAACTTTCTAAAGGGTATTAAATATAGGTCTTAATATAAAAAAAGAATAACTCTGGTCACTGACCTTAGTCTTATTAACACGTTAAAAAAATTCTCATCCTAAAAGCTTAACCCCTTTGGTTTTTTGGGGCTCACTATCCACAGAGGTATATTAACAAATTCCAAACAGCAAAGCAAAAAATATCACCGTAGCAGAGGAACTGTCCCTGGTCCACGTGACCCTGCGAGAGTGTGAACTGAAAGAAAATGAACAGTGGAGACAAAAAAGGGAGTAATACTCTGGGGAGTAATGAGCATTTGAAAGGTATTAGATACCTATAAACATATCTGTTTTTTGAATAGCCTTGGTATCTGGCTCTCTGCAGAATATTGAGAAGGGTAACATTTCTGCATGATGCATTGCTGTTTGTTCTGAAATAGTTTTAGACAATTGTAATTAACATGTGAAATAAGCTAATAGAGCAGCAGAAATGTCAAAGTACCATGAAGTCTTATTGCTAGAAACTCATGAGTTGCTTCATTAGTTCAGATCAAGACTCAAACAGAGTTTTGATTAATTTTTGTTCTAAAGACATATAGTTAACCTTACATAAGAAGGTAAATTGACTGAGAAAGCATTTCTTCTTCCATGAATAATTAAGTCAATACTCACTCATGTTGAAACAAAATCAAACATCATTTTTGGTGTACAAATTAGTAATGAAGGACTGACTCATAAAGACTAAAAGACAACTGGTAAGGGAAGGGTTAACTTTAACATTTCCTTTCTGCTCCCAATGGCACTAAAGAATATACAAAGAAATTAAAATAAGTTTTCATGATGAAATTCTTTGTAGCTTTTTCAAGTTCAGTAAGAGTTAAATACCAGGTTTTGGGTTGTCTCAGGTCAATCACATCAAGGACAACATTGTTAACCACTTTTTATTTCTGGTAGTTATGCAGAAGAACAATGTTACTGTGTTTTGTATTTCAAAAATGGAAGTCTAGAAAGATGACTTTGTCATTTAATTACCCAATATCTTTATCACCACACAAATATGCCCCTCTGCCATATAATCTGCCTATAGTCACAGGTCACAAAGGTTTCTGCCATTGGCTAAAATGTTTTAAGTGTTGAAAAGTCATGATGTGAACACAATAAACTGAGCAAAGATGCTAACACAGATAACTGCAAAATGCTGCCTGCTGCTACCCGTAAATGCAAACAGTAATAGTTAAACTTCCCTGTCCTTGTTAATTTCAAAAGCAATCACACAGTGTCCCATTAACCAGACTTCCCTACATACATTGGGCTCTATTGCTGAAGTTACGAGATCCCACCATTTTATTAAAATTTATGAAGATTACTGCTACTGTTTTTTGCAACTTCACCTGCACTGTCCTTATTCTAGTTGAAAATACTCATCTGATGCTTTGGCATTTTGAATGCATGCACTCTTTAGCAAGAGGAAGTTTGTGTGGCGGGTCCCTTAGTGGACAGATGATGAGAAGTCGACTACTGGCAATAAGAGAGGCCTGCCACTATTATCTCAGTCCCAAGAGGCTAGTTATATCACCAACACCACTATAGAAAGCTTTGGAGCTGGTGCAGAGGAGTCTGAATCTACTTACAGAGTATGGGATTGCAGGGGAAGGCAGGGGAGGCAATGGCAAGGAGAGGAGATAGATTTGATTGCATGTACTTTTGGGCATAAGAGCATCCAACACTGTGAAGACTGCAAAGAGGGCTGGCCACATGAGTTTTTTTTTCCATTCTGTACCAGAACAGCTCATAACAGCATATTTAGCATAATTATCGTGGATTTTTACAAAGCTGTAGATCCTGTCCTTCCTTACCACATGACACAGACAGATATGGCATAAGAATATCTATCTGTATTTTCAGGAATACAAGCCTTTTTGTTTACTGCTAGTGACTGTAGCAAATGCAGGACATCAAATAAGCCCATGCTTCCAGACATGAGTACAAAGGGTAATAGCTGTGCCCAAAATACCTGTTTCATTGTTGTATGGGGAAGTCTGCCAGAAAAACCACACAAACTGTTCAAACAGTCCAATGTGTGTGAAACACTTTTGCCTTCTCAGTGGACTTGCCTGCAAAGCAGAGAGCTGTGCTGAAATATGACTAACATGTTTTTCTGTGGAAATTATGGCCTATAGACTCTTACTTTCTCTCACACAATCCTGTTTCGATCGGTTAGATTCTTTTTTGTGTTGTCATAGCAACAGGCAGAAACCTTACCACCCTGTTCAAAATTCCCTGACATTCATCTTAAGTAGACCTCTAAACAAGCAAGCACTTTCTCTCCTTACTACAATTTCTGACTTTTTCATCTATATCGGAAGTATTCCTGCTGGAAAAGTGTGGTTTGCTACTTTTGAACAACAAGGGACGTTGAAGAAGTTTTTCCCATTCTGTAAGGGATCAGACTTCATGTGGGTACTAGCCATGTACACCCAAAACTGTGGAGGGGGACAGATATGAACTTCATTATAAGTGTTTTATTAGCTTGGTGATTCTTCCAAAATAAGCTTGTTTGAGATTTGGGGTTTTTTTTTAATTTTTTGTGTCACCTTTCTGATTTATTGATAAGCAGTCATTTTTCTCTTCCTGATTACAAACCATCAAATCCTCCAGTTCCTACTGAGTTTCTGCCTAAAATATATTGAATATTGAGTGTGAGAATGATAAATACACTGAAACAAACAGTAGAAATCAACAGTCAAGGTTTCTTATATGGGTCTTATGTAAGTCATGGCATTGTATTTGGAAAAGACAGAGGAGACATGAGGGAGGACACTCAGAGAGTATTTCACAACAGTAAAACTGGAATAACACAATGTATTATGGTGTGCATATGGATGCTTCCTGCTAGATCAACTCTCTTTACAGACTTTCAAGAAACAATAAATCAAGACAGACATAGCCATACTTGACTATAGACATTCTCTGGGGTTTTTCAGTATCTGTTGGAATGACATATATGAAAATCAAAACCTGTATCTGAATAACATTTGGGTTTGCTCAGCCTGGAAAAGAGAAGGCTCCAGAAAGGCCTTACTGCAGGCTTTCATTACCTACAGGAGGCTAAAAGAAAGCTGAATTGGGACTTTTTACGAGGGCATTTAGTGAGAGGACAAGGGGGGATGGCCCTAAACTGCAAAAGGGTAGGTTTAGATTCAACATTAGGAAGAAGTTATTTCCTGTGACAGTGGTGAGGCACTGGAACAGGTTGCCCAGGTAAACAGTGGTTGCCTCATCCCCAAAATGGTTTAAGACCAGGCTGGATGGGGCTTTGAGTAGCCTGTTATAGTGGAAAATGTCTCTGCCCATAGTCAGAGGGAGTTGAAATTAGATGATCTTTAAGGTTCCTTCCAACCCAAACCATTCTATGATTCTGTGATCCTGTTATACTTGTTGTGAAGGTTAAATATTTATGAAGAGGTGAAATTAGGAACTGATGTATTTACCTCAAAAACCCAAGCCTAGTTCAGTGAGAAACTGGCATTTTCTCATCTCATTTGCCTTTAACAGTGCATAATGGCACACCAATCAGTAGACATCCAAAATACCCAGAATCTTACTCCCAGTGTAAGAGCCTGTGTGAATCAGGACCCGATCAGCCACATGATTTCTGATCAGAAACAGAATTAAGACTATTTATCATATAAACATGTATATATATATAAATAATACTAATGAATCAATTACTGATATTTTATTACTAATACTGTATTCTTTCCTGCAATAGCAAAAAGTTGTCCCTTAGACAAAGAGTGTAAGTTTTATACAAGTCTTGGTGTTTTATATAGTGCAACAATTCTACAGTCAGCTAAAAAGATGGAAGAAAGAATGAGCAATTTTTTATTTATTTGGTGTCTATATGAATTAAGCAGTGAATAAGTGACAACTAAGGGAGTCAACTAGTAAATTCTTTTTTCCTAAGTAGAAATTATCTACCAGAATGTAAATTTATATGGTAACTACAATTCAACTCTCAATTAATGGAATTGTAGATATCTAGATTCCTAGACTTTACTCATTCATTTTTATTTCATTAATAGTATGAAAAATAATTAATTTCACACCTTAAATAAGTGGTAACATATAGAGGCAATTAATCATATTACATACTGGCAAGCAGGAAAAAATGCACTGGGTAAAGTCTGAAGACTACGTACTCTAATATCTGGTAGCATACAGGTTTGGACAGTCCGTGAATAAGATCCAAGATACATCCAAATGTGTGTCAAATTACTTTAGTTATACCTCTGAACTTAATTCCAAGTCTTTATATTGCTTTCCTAATTTAAATTACAGTAATTGAGCTGTATTTTAAAAGAGTCCTGTGCAGCGGCAGAATCAAAATATAGAGAAAGTCATATTTAGGAGTACTATTAATCCTCTCACAAGTAATAATATTAAATCATTGCATCTAATTCTGTTATTCTGAAAGTTATTCTTTAACTAGAGACATTCTATAACTAGTGATTGCATGTTCACCTAAGGAGTACAGTAAGGAAATTTGAGAATATTAGAAAAAAATTACTGTATAGACAAGCATAAATACTGTATCCTTTACTGGCTTGTCAGTCATTTGCTCTATACATAAATACCTATCAAAGATTTTTCTCATTTAGATAGCTCTGGCCTGAATACTTCAAGAAACATTACAGCATGTGCCAGTTATAAGGTCTGAGGGAATTCCAGCCTCTGGAAATTTGTTTTAGAGCACACCTGTCATTCCAGATGTATAAGGAATATTGCTTATTCCCTTTGGTCCACTCTTCTACAACACCTTGTGTTGGTCCTCACCTCAAATAGCAATACTTCATCCTGCCCACAGAAAGAAGAGGGTGCTAAAATGATCTTTACAGAAGAGGAGTAATATAAAAATTTTGAATGCTAAATAGATGGATTTCTACTTGCAATATATCTCTTCAGGGACATAAGAATCATAACGGATATTATTATCTATGTATATCTTTGAGGAGCACAACATTCCTTTTCCTCTGCAGTGAGCAAATTTTCCTCATTGCTATGAGCAGAAAAGGTATTTTTCCCAATCTTTTCAGTTATTAAATAAGATGAACATTAAGGCAGGAATTTTATGTGATGTAAAATGATCTAGATACTTAAATGCACCTGAAAATCACAAAAAATCTCTTTGAAACCAGTTTGTTAAATATAGAAAAATCTTCAAATGTAACATCTAACAGTTGATTCTTAAACAAAAGCCTTTCCTAGATTTTTTCCTTTTTTTAGCCCATTTAGAAAAGATTAAAACCTTACTTCAAGGAAGAATGAAGTCTGAATAACTAAATAGCAAAATGAAAGCCTTTTTGCTAGCAACATGAGTGAAATACTGTCTGCACATCACTTAAGGTTTTGGGACTTCATTTGCCTCAATCCCCGATTCAAACAGTGTGATGTGAAAGATGTGGAAAATTTCAAAGTCTTTTTTAAACCTTCCTTCTACAGTTTCATAAAGACATAATAAAGAGGGGTCAGATTTAAAAATAAAAATAAATAAATAAAACAAAACTAAACAAAACAAAGAAAAAACCCCAGATGACATGATTTAATGCAGCTCAAAAAGAGAAGCAAGAAGCATACTTACTCTTTTTATGAATAAATTTCTGTTTTGAATGAAAGAAGAAAGGCATTTAAGGCAGCAGTACTATTCTTATAATTAATTTGCTTTTCTTATTATTGAAAACAATATTCTTTTTCCCAGAAAAACTACTAAAAAAGGTTTCTGAAATGTGTCTGTTTCCCACCTTTAAAGTGCTTGGATTAATTACAGCCTGACCTGCACAATAAGGAAGAGATAAAACTTTGCCAATAAATTATGACACTTCAAAGAAATAAAAGAGGTTATTTGATATTGAATTCTATGTGTTTCACCATACACAGATGGGCCCCCAAGGCATTTGAATTCAGTTCAAGCCATTATAGATACATAGAATACTTGAATGTCTCAGTCTTGTTGAACACTTTTGAATACATTAGCTGAAACCAAACTGCTATCCACTTATAATGGAGATGTATTTGCATAAGTGATGCGGAACTTCAAAAGGTTCAGAGTTCAGATTAATTTTGGTTCCTCAGTAAGAAATATCCATGCAGGTGGCATTCCAGCCTTTTGAACTTGCAGTCTAATTTTCCTCTGGTTTCCTTCTTGCTCTCTCAGAGATTCTCTCAAAACATGTTCCAGTCTTTCTTTTTTTCCTTCCTTTTTATTCATGTAGTGGTGTAGAAAACTACTTTCATTATTATCAAATAGCTACTGTACCTCTTTTGTCCTTCATAGTTTGGAGACTGATGTTTGAAATTACAACTTTCTTCTGAAGTCTAGAATATTTGGAAATTAAACAATGAGGAAAACTCTTATGAGCTGTACCATAAGTCTGGAAATTCCTCCCAAGACTGGAGAGTGCTTTTGAAATTAACATGCACTGAAGTCCAAGCCTTGCAATATGACATTCTGAGCATACCTGGACTTCCCAGTCCCAAAAGAATAGAAATGCTTTAACAGAACCTACCCAGCAGAACAGATAGAGATACATCAGGTGGCATCTCTGACGCCCAGGCAAAATCAGGCTGCATAGGTGGATTGTTTCAACAGTAATTTTGAATTTTAAAAAAATACATAAAAAAAACAAGGAAAAATGAGGGTCCTGCATTTTGGTTACAAAAACCCTACAAAACACTACAGTCTTGAGGTGGAGTGCAAGGAGTGCTGCCTGGCAGAAAAGGACCTGGGATTGTTTGTTGGCACCTGGCTGAACATGATCCAAAGTGGGCCAAGGTGGCCAAGGCAGTCAGTGACATCCTGGCCTGTGTGGACCAGGGCAGGGATTTCCCCCCTGTACTCAGCACTGCTGAGGCCACACTTTGAATCCTGTGTCCAGTTCTTGGCCCTTCATGACAAGAAGGGGCTGGAGCACGTCCAGAGAAGGAAAATTAAGCTGGTGGAGGGTCTGGAGCACAAGTCTGATGAGGAGCAGCTGAGGGAGCTGGGGTTTTTCAGCCTGGAGGAAAGGAGGATCGGAGGGGACCTTATCACTCTCTACAAGTGCCTGGAAGGTGATGATAGGAGGTGGGGCAGCCTCTTCTCCCACATAATAAGTGACAGAAGGAAGAGTGGCTTCAAATAATGCCAGGGAAGGTTTTGACTGAATACTATGAAATTTTTTTCACCTAAAAAGGAAGCACATCAGTTCTTTATGGCTGTTTCTAGAATTTCCTGCATTCCTGGTCAGGCTTATGTGCAGATCAGTGACTGAATGGAAGTTCACTTGTTACTGGAGGTAAAATAGCCACAAATAAAAATTTTTGTGGACATTTGAAGTCAGCAACAATGAATCACTGACTATTTCCTTTAAGTATTTTCATTTCTTTCTGTTAAGGAAGTAGGGAAAATGTTAGCCAGATTAGGGATAACAACTAGAAAAAAATATACTCAAAATGTATGTAAAATATGCAAGTTACATTTAGCTATAAAATGAAGCCGATACAGAAAGAAGACTGGCAAAAAAACCCTGAGTATAAGTTCCCTGGGAAGCTGCTTACAAGATGTGAAGTCTAATAAACAGCCTGATTTTTATCCTGAAGAAATTAGGACCAAATAACTGTATTTTAGATACAGCTAGATTTTCTATTACTTAAGAACATATTAACTGAACCCAGAAAATAAATTTCAAATGTCGAGTCATCAGCAAGACAACCAAGCTTCTGCTTACTAGACAGACAGACACTTTTTTTAAAAAAATGGCTTTTATTCACATTACTCTCACAAAAATCTCTAAAGTGTGCATTATATAACTTGTTTGCAGTCTTAATAGCCCCTTTTCAACACATGTGCTTCTGGTGCCATCCACAGGAGTTCAAAAATCTGTTTCAGCCACCCACACATGTTTTAGATCTCAGTCCTGTATTACTGTATTACTGCATCTCAGTAAAACAAGTGATTCGTCTTTTAGTAATAGAAAAACAACAAAGAGAATTATTTACATGGGACCCATCTGTGGAAGAGATGGTGAAGGTATTCTTGAGAACTAAATGCCAAACAGTCCTTGAGCTTTAAGGAAAAAATGGACTGAACTCTTGACAAGAAATTTGTCAAGGAAAACAGCAGCATTTTTAATTAACATCAAAATAGAGGAACACTTTGGTAAAGCTAGTAAAAACATATTTCCAGTAGGTCAGGTACAGGGGCAGCTTTGATATATGTCTCTGCAATGAGAGGTATGACACAGTTCTCAGCAGTGACTGCCAAGTATGTAATTAGAATAAATGTGGTATTAGAAATAACTACTCAGTTATTCCAGTTTCTTGGAATACATACAAAACTATCTGAATAGTTGTTTTCAGGCATGAAGAACAGGAAGTATCAATATGGTAAACTACTACCCTGTAAAGGCAATCTGTGGTGTGTAGGAAACAAAGGAAAAAAGAGAATGTTTTGTCCAAATAATTTAATAGACAAAACTCTGGCAAGTATTGTTGTTCAGATTGCACTTCTTTCTATGTGTGGAATCCTGACAAGTTAACTTATCTGTGAAGCATTGACTATCACCAAGGAAGGAATTTTCTCAGCTTCAGAACACTGAGTATTGCAAATTATAGGAGCTTAAATGTAAAAACAAAAGCAAAATCTGGGATGACTGATAGAGCAATCACAAGGAAGATTACATTTTGTGGAGGAAGGACACTACTAGAGGCTCGATATGGATTATAATACAAAATAAGACAAGATATTTGGCATTCCCCACTGTTTCTACAATGATATATGCAATAGAAAAATATTTGTGAAATGTATATAAAATGCATGTGCACACACAGTTGAGGGCATAATATTCCTTCTGTTATAGCAATGTTGGAAAGAAAAATAAAAGTAATTCACTGTCAAAAATTAGACAACATTAAAATTATATAACCCCTATTAATCCTTCTGGTTTTGGCAGGTTCCAGTTTGGACAGTTATATAAAACATATACATTTCTTTCAGATAAATTTAAGAGTTATTGAAAAAATTACTAGAATTAAAGAAATCCCAAACCCAAATATTTCTTGTGGTGTTCAGAGTCACAATTTTCCTGGCTTACAAAAGAAAATGTTATACCCACTGTATATAATGATGTATAATATTATATTTCATTGAGATAAAAGTTTTGAAAAATATTTTTCCTCAAATGACATGTTTTGCAGATCCAATTATAGCCCATAATACATTTGGGTCTACCTTATCTAGGTATCAAATTGTACCTACACCATTTGTGTCTCTGTCACAAACACCTTACAGTAATAGACCCCTAAGTGCCCAAAGAGCCCAGTGTCACAGACATTCTATCAAAATATCCTTGGTGACCAGCCTAAGCCCATTTCAATCCAATAAATTTTTAGATCCTAGATTTTGATAGCCTTAGTATCCAATCAATAAAAGAGAAATGCCTTCTTAAAAATGCAAGACAAATTATTCCTGCTCTCATTTCAATTTTTGTCTATCAGCAAAGTCTCTTCATACTCCAATGCTCTTTGAGTTCAACAATAAAGCCAACATAAGCCAACATAATGGTCAGCAGAATGAGTGGCTATAGGAAAAGCTAGATTTAACCTATGTATTTAGAGAAATTACCATAGAATTAGCCCATAATAATTTTTATAAAATCATCAGTAAAACAAAAAAGGCATACATACTGAGTAGGGATATCTCTCTTCTTGGATATCTCCTGTTTTTCACACTGCGTACCAAGGTAAGAGGAACGTTTCTCCAAGATAAGATGGGTAGTATCCACCACATTTCAAAGCACTATTTTTTTTTACATGATGGAGGATTATAATAAAAAATAATCATATATTGTAACCATTCCTACTCCAGCATTAAATGAAATTTTGTTCATTTTGGTAATTCTCTCCTTAATTTTAACTTTGTAGAAGCAGTATTGCAGGTAAATGCGGCTATTTTGGATAGGAAAAGAGCTTTCACAGTGATGCCATTTTAATGCTGAATGATACTTTTTTTGGTGCTATCACTGCATTATCCACAGCTATGATTCAGCAAATGTGAAAGGAATATTTCTTTACTCCATTTTCTTCCATTGCTCTGTCCTTGCTACTCTATATACTCTGTTCACAAATCAGGGAGTTTGCAAAAACCTTCTGCAAACAAAAACCAATTTCACTTATGTTCATACCTTGAGAAGTATTAGAGAAAGATACTCATATCATGCCCTGTTTTCTCTTCAGATACTAATATACCTGGTCCTGAAATGATGAAGTTGCCTTTTACAAGCATTTTCTACTAAGTGCTGAGGATTTATCTGTGAGCCCTAACATGAAAGGTCCTGTGAATCATGGTTATTTGTTGGTGCACTGATTGCAGCTATCAGCCGTGTGTGCTTCTGGCCAGAGGGGCATCATAAAAGCTGTAGAAAGTTAGTCATAAAAGCAAAAAACTACACTATTACCTGTAATAGAAAAAAAACTCAACTCTGTTAAAATAGGAAAAAAACCCAAGTCTGGTAAAAGAATTTGTGATACAAAAGCAAAAATTATGAACAATCCACTTAGTAAAATTATGCATATGTAGCCTCAGTTGTGCATGTCAGAGATTTTGTGTTTATTATATATGCAAACCTGTGTTACTGAGATGTAATTAGTATTACAATAGATGTGTGTGTGTGTACGTGTGCTCCCACATCATCTTTGCAAGGTCAGGGAGAGGAATTATTCTCCCTTAGAGGTAGGAACAGATGTACATAGAGATTAATCAGAAAAAGACAGAGAGAGAAATGTTGAAAATCCAGTTTGAAATATCAGGAATGCTGAGGATTTCTCTAAAACAGGTTACATCTTCTCAAACCAAGTGCTGAAAGAAAAAAG
This sequence comes from Cyanoderma ruficeps, assembly GCA_008694505.1. Taxonomy (NCBI): domain Eukaryota; kingdom Metazoa; phylum Chordata; class Aves; order Passeriformes; family Timaliidae; genus Cyanoderma; species Cyanoderma ruficeps. The sequence goes on along the minus strand of VZDJ01007753.1, from coordinate 23,542,949 downwards.
AAAAACTGTGGGGTATGTGGTAAACCCTCCATGGTTTACATAATATGTTTATGTCATATGGGAAAGCATTCTTAAGGGTAAGTAATAATTCTCTTTTTCATGGGAGGAAAATGATGATTTTAACATTGAAATCAATACCTCTTTTCTAGGCTCTTCACTTAAAATCTTTAACTTATCTACAAATGAGAATGGAATCTTACAGACAAGATTCACCTTCAGAAGTCTCCCACGCTGTGTGGATTTGCTGATACAGCTATACAGGTTAGCATTTTCTAATCTAGACAAAGCATTCAGCTTCAGTGTGCTCTGCCTGTTGATGCACTGCATCTGGGAGAGAAGGGGAAGATTACTTAGTTTCTCTAACCAAGTGTGGGAAGGAACAGCTAAACACAGAAAAATCTACAGAGAAAAATTCGTCTTTAATATTAGAATATTTTTGTGTTTACAGGCTAGTACCTGAATGCTTTCATGACTGCAGCTTTAAGCAAAGTATATTAATATTATTATGTTGTAGGTATTTTATGTCTTTCAGATACAGGAGTGCATGTGAAAAAAACAGTCCAAGGAATTCTCCGCAATGCAGTTTTACATAAGGGCCTGTAGGAGCAGGCAGAATGTTATTAGACCATAAAAGCACATCAGGCTGATTTATGGTTTCTGATCAAGGTTTCTGTGAAAATTACTCTGCATCAACAGCTCAAGGTGACTGCTACCATTAATGTGTGGAAAATAAATGAGGTGGGGAGACAGATATCAGAGGAAGTAAAAGGAAGCGCTGAGCCAGTTTATATAGCACAGGCTTCCCATTTTGTTTTACAGTGCATAGAAGGCTGTCATCAAAATGATTGCTTTGGGGCAGAAAAAGCAATTCTTGATAATTAGATCTTATGGCAGGCTTTCTTACATCCGGTATATAAGAACCATCAGGTATAATACCTTCCCACTATATGTCACCCTCTCCTCTGTCCTGTAAACATTCTTAGGATGTAGAAAATTAATAACCTGTCTTTTTTTTCTGAAGTTATTTTGCAGAAAAAATAAAATTCTGAACACGGTTTCACAAGAGTCTCAGCGGCTAGGACTATATTACACATGGTCAGATAGCAATTTGCATTTTGACCAGCATTACAGTAAATACCCGACATCTTTTCCACAGTTCAGTGTCCTTGTATTGTATGTTGTTTCATTTACCGGTGCTGGATTTTTTATTCCACTCTTATTTTTATTGAAAACATAAAGCTCTACTCCCTATTTAAATACAAATGCATAATGCATTTAAAAAAAATAAATTCATTTATTAAAATTTAATTCATTTTATATTAATATGGTCCTAATGGACAGCTATTCTTTACATATGGTTTATTTTTAATAAAGATATACACATGCACATAATGCAAATTCAAATTTTAGTTTTGTTTTTGTTGTTGTTTTAAACAGTCTGAGTTTAATTATTATTATTTTATTTTCTGCATAATATTCAAGATATTTAAATGAAATAACAATGAAATTAAATCCATCCAGCCTACAGATTTTCATGACAGTACTAAAGCGTGAACCATGGAAAAGTGTATTTTATGCTTTTACATAATTTTTTAAATCATTTCCTGGTATTTTATTGCTAGATTCTAAAATGTTGCATGCAGATGTGCAGTGTCATTTCACCCATTTGCAGAAATATCAGAGCTACTCACACAGCTGGCTATAAAAGCTGATCTGGTGGTCATACAGGGCATGTTTTCAAAGCAGCCTGTGGAACAAAGACATCCATACCTTGGGGAAGGGCAGGGTCAGGATTTTGATTTTTAGGGTATTATGACATATTAACTACATATTGTTTTCAAAATGGACTCTTGATTCCTAACCTAAATTTCTTTTAAGATACTGTCACAATAAAATGTGGTACAGTTTTTAGTGCATAATACTAATTTATCTGTAAATTTTAAAACAGGTGGTTTGTTATGATTTTTAATAAGATTGTTATAAGCTTAAAAAATTATTTTAACTATTTCTATTCATCATATATATCCTGAGAGAAAAAGGACTCGTGTTTGTGTGCAAGGGTGATTAGTTTGTACTGTTAATAAGATGGATTTCCTGGTACTTAATTGAAAGCAGGTGGATAATTAAAACCAATGTGCAGCTAATCAAGAGTCAGCTATCAGGTGATCATGAGGCCATGCTTGATTCTGTTCAGGATAAAAACCTAACTTTGAAGGCTGTTTGCTTTAGCATCTAAAGTGAAAATGGTGAGAAGGCTGGTTCCTAGGAGGAACATAATTAAGGTATTGTTCACAGGTACTAAGAATAGCTGGTCAAGATCATACTATGGGAGTTTTTGGGGTTTTTGTGTGGGGGTTTTTTGCTTAGTAATGTCATACGATTTTGTTTTGTGAGATTTGCTGGTCAGTATTAAGGATCCTTTTTCTGAAAACAAGCATTAAAAGAAATCTGAACTGGTCTCTTGCCTGCCCTTGTTGTTCTGCAATGGGCTCTGTTAATGTTAACACATTACAAAATATTAGTATTTATCTGTGGTACCCATACTAAGTGTGGAACCCATATTAAAGTCTTGGTAACCTCCCAAGGTCTCTTTGGAAAGCGTGATAAAGCAGAAAGAAGAAGGGACAGCTGTTTACAATAGTGTGTGAACAGTGACTAGTTTTAGAGTATTTCCCATGCTGCAAATTAAGTGGCATTTTGCCCTTGACAGTGTGACCATGCAGAGCAGCATGGCACCTAGATCCTGTTGGTAAGTGGGAGCTGTGTACCAGCTATTTTCCAAACCCTCATGCTAGGGAGAGGATACACAATTCTTTTCTCTGCTTCAAAAAGTTAGAAATGTGAGCTGGGAACCATGTTTCTCTGTCACCTTTACTTCACCTTTCTCTGACTCACTTCTCTGCTACTTCTGGGGTACAGTTATGATCCTGTAACTCATGTATATTGTTGTTAACAAAATTATGTTTTACTTATAGCTATCATGTATTGCAAATTACTAACTGAGCACTGAAATGTCACTTTGATTAACCTTTTTTTCCCCCTTCTCAGACTGTGGTTTTTGGGGTTTTTTTTATAATCAGGTATGTAAAAAAGGCAATGAATATGTGTAGTCTGTTTCAACATGCTCAAAAGTACTTTGTATTTTGATGCTATTTTTTAACTTCTTTTACTGAACAAATCTGCCTTGGTAATATTTCTCTTTTTTTTCTCTCTTACAAGCACCTTATAAAGTTGGCTGTGATGGAAAAAAGTATAATAATCTCTTATTATTACAAAAAGAGTTTGTGTCTTTACTGAGTTTTGTATGCTGGTGTTAAACACAAATTATCACATGAGACACTTGCTCATTTCCTTCTGTGGTTTAATGTGGAATAGCTTTAATTAGATATTATACTAGCTTCCTTGTAGGTTTTTCTGGTTTTATATGCAGTTGGAAAGAAAAAATGCATTAAATATTTCTTATTACTTCTAATATGTAATGTCTTCCCTTCACAAATTTCTGGAAAAAAGTTAATTTTGAATGCTGGGGAGGAGATGAAAAAATACACAAATGAAAAAGGAGAAGTTTAGAAAATCAGTGAAATCGGTGCTATTTTTATCTTATTTTAAAATAGTAAGAAATGCTTGATTTCTCAACAGTTGTGCATCTTAACATTAGGAAAGATGAAAATTGTTTTCTCTGTGCTTGTTTAGAAGAGGGTCAAGAGTTTAAAAATCCTGTGAAGCCTAATTATCTATCTCTAACTTTTCTTGGTATGCATGTAATATCTACATAGGTGTATGTATAAATCATTGTTACAGTCATTAACTCGCAATGGAAGTCCTTAAACATTGATATTTTGTGTCCTTCAGTATGAAATATATGCATGACAAGGATTTAGACAGGTGACTCATTTGAGTAACAGGTTCTGCAAACCCTTTCTACAGGGTAGGGGAATTGGCTGCAAGAGCTTGTTCACCCTATGGGGTTGGAAGGGTAACTTTTGATATAGCTCATTTGTGTTAATTAATCTTGACTTCATTCTTGGCAGTTCTCTTTGATAAAGGCTTAATTGAACTTGGCACACTTCTCCTATAGAAAACTTTTGAGGGTAAAGAGAAATAATTCTAAGAAACATTCTGAGGTACCCATGTTTGAGTTTCAATTCTATACCTAGCTGAGTCAGTGGCTTGAGGAAACAGCTGAATTACAGGTTTGGGTAGTTTTGCAAGAGGGGGGTGGGGGGGCAAGAGGCAAATAATGAAATAAAAATAATTTATCATATTGCTTAAGGGAGAATGACCTTTCAGAAATATCATAGTTCTAACAGATGAGGCAGGCTTTGGCAGTCTTTAGGGAAGAAGAAATCAATTACAGTGTAGTATTGCTGTATCAAAGTATGGGTGAATGTACTGATTTTGCTGAGAGGTCTTGTCAGCCTGGCATGTCATGTTCTGGAAGTACATATGGGTCCTGGTAGGGCTAATGGGTTTTGGGAAATGGTGGCTTAAGCCATGATTGATCTCCAGTTAAGTCTGTGCCTGTGAAAGCCTGCTAAAGTTCCTTGAATATATTCAGCTGATTTCAGTGCAACATAGCAGACTGGATATTTAATATGCTGCACAGAAGAAAATAACATTAATTGATAATAGGGCTTGATAGGGCTTGTCAATAACAATAAGTGGACTGATGACAATTCTGGGCTAAGAGGTACCTCTCAGAAGAGGCAGCCTGGTGATGGGAGTCAAAGACAAAGTGATCCTTATGGTAAAATTTATGTTTCTGGAGGTAGCCACCAGGGTAAAAACTGCTCCAACCAAATCCTGACAGATAACTACTTTCCTGAAAATCAGTATTCTAACTCTGGAGCAGACCAGGAGGTTTTTAGCCTTTTATGAGACAGAAACTAAGTCTGAAGTGAGCAAAAATCAGTTTTAGCTTATTCTACCATTTTATAATTCAAATATAGTTGAGGAAAGAGATTAAATCAGTAGATTAAAAGGAAAGCATCTTTCATGAGCCACTGTGAATTGTTTGCTACTGCTACTCTTGAGAAAAACAAGCTTCACTTCCCACTCCATCTTTCCCCAAACATGTTCCAAAAGAGGATAACAGTGAAATGCCATGGTTTTGATCAAATTGCAGATGTATTGCATAGGTAAAAATTAATAAAAATCTATGGTTTGGGTGTAGTATACTGCATTGAAATGAACACTTCTATGATTTTGAGATTCGTTGCCAACTAAAGACAGGATAAACAAAAGAAGTATAGTAATATCTTGGTCTTACATAGCATTCTTCAGGGAATAAAATAAAAACTTTTAAGATGGGCCAAAAAAGTTGTTTTTCCACAGCAAAAGGAAGAAAATTGGAAGGACCTTAATAGCATTGTAGAAATTGTAATAGAAAGATAATACCTCCTTAGGTTATTTTCTTAGCTTTAGCACAAAAGTTCAGAGACATAAATGGATGATAAAGAAAAATGGATTTGGAACAGACATACAAGGCTTTCTTGCACTCAGTGTAATCCTTGTGTAATAGCCTTCTTGGCAGGTTGTTTTGAAGCAGTATTAGTCAAGAAGGTGATTCTGTGCTACCTATCAGAAGTATATTAACAAGGCTTAGGAATATTTTCTCATCTTTTGATATGGGGATCCAGTTGAATGTAAAAAAATGTTTTGGAGGCTGGGTCCTTGGTTACACTTCCTCTGTGTTTACTCTAATTGTGCACTACCAGAAATAAGTACTAGTTAAAGACTATCTGCCAAATAGTATTCAAGTTGCATTTAAATTAGCTCAAGAGTGAAATTACCCTTTGATATTTATGAAAATTACAGGCTTTAGAGTAAACTTTAATCTACTTCAATATGCCTAGTGTTCATTTGAACATTTTTGTATAAAACAAAGGAACATTAAAAAATTAGTACATTACTGTTTAAAATATTTTACTGTATAATAACAGATAATGCAGTATAAACTAATCTGTTGAACACCTAAATACGGCATTTATTTGCCTTTTTGTTTATCTTTTTAACTTCATGTAATCTTGTGTAGCCATTAGATCTTCAGAATATGTGATCTTCATTTGCATCTGCTTAAATATCTCCTTCGGCCTTTACCTCTGTGGAAATTGGTGAATCTTAGTCCAGGTTTGCTGAAAAAGAAAATAGGTGGTTTGAAGTAAATGTCAGCTTAATAGCTGTTTCATCCACTTCTTATCTTTCTGCAAATTGTTGAGCATCATATGTGTGACAGGCCTATCTGACTCTGAGACTGAGGTGGTAATCATAAATCCCTTGCAACTCTTTTCAACTAGATATGGATTTGTATCAAGTTTTTAAGAAGCAAAAAACTATACATCTCAATAACAATGTTTCCTCTCTAATGTAACCCTGCCTGGAAATGTGAATTTCCACTGACCAATTATAAAGGAAAATAGGTAGTTTTACAGTAGGGGTGAAAGCAACTATTCTTTTTCAAGGCATTTCAATAACCATTTCTAATGATAGGGGTAAAAAAGGTGATGATGGTGAAGTGCAGTAATACTTAAGGTATGGAGAACCTGGAAAGGAATTACTCAGCTTCCAAATTAAATTATTACAGGACTGTTCAAGGTTTAGTGTAGTGTAATTTTTTTTTGTTGTTGATTGTTTTTGCATCTCAATTCCTTGTATAGATCTGCATCTTGACTATCTAGACATGAACTTTTTGTGTAAGCTTCATTCTTTCAAGATAGTAAATTTACTTTTGACTGCTTTAAACTTTACATGGCTTTCTTTTTTCATCTTTACTCATGTATCTTCACAGAGTTAACAAAAGCGTTGCAGTGGCAGATATATTTCGTCAATTTTTTGAGTGAAAAAGGCTGTGCTTAGATGTATGTGATGCGTGATCCTTTAACTTCTGAAAGCAGATATTCAATTTGTATGTCTATCAAGACTGTGCATATGTGTGCTTTCAATTTCCTGAAGATATTGAAGTGATACTGTGTACAAATGGTTACTTCGTATTATCCTTACTGTAGGATATTGAAAAATGGTTTATGTGCTTGTAAATTCATGTGCAAAATTGGCTCCTCTTCAAAACTATGTTCACCTAAAACAGGAAAACCCGTTTATCTGGTATATATTTTGCTGTTTCTCTTTGCAATAAACTCATTCTTTGTTGTTTTCTTCACTTCATCTAACTAGACTTGAAAATAAATGGGATGTTGTTGCTTCAGTGTTGCAGTTTCTCATACATGCTTTTTCAAAGTATGAGCTTACTTTCCTAAGGTCAGGCACTGGATTAGACCATGATATGGAGTATGATTCTGCCTTTTCCATTGCCCTCTGAGCAATTTCTCATCTGGCAAACCTTCAAAAACTTGCCACATCGGGCACTGATGTCAGAGATGAAGAATGAAAAAGTATGTCAGTACAGCCAAAGAATACAAAATGTTGGTGCATTCATGTGGCAAATATCGTTTATGGTGGTTTTCCCCTTTCAAGTGAAAAAAAAAGGTTTTTATGGTTTTTAGCTGTCTCTATGCTGCTTATCAGTTATGAAACTTATTTCAACACAAAAATTAATTGTGAGAAGCCTCTTTGCACTGGTATTGCACCCAGCTTTTTTACAAATGGTTCTATCAGTAGACATTTCTGTCAGGTTCAGCTACTGCATTGATACCTGTTATGCAAAAGTTATCCAGGCCTCTAACATTCTCTTCAGAAAAAGCAACAATTTTGACTTGCAAAATTAACTTAATCTCCATTTTTAATTTCATTAAATCCAGAAAGTCATTCCATTTTGCTGATGAGTTGACAGTCAGAAACTACAATCATGGTGACATCAGAAAATTCTGAAGAGAATTTCACAATTTTTTTCTGTACTGATAATTCTACCTAAAAGATATTTCCGTTTTCTCACTTATTCTTTTTACTAATAAACAAGTCTAATGTGAAGTAGGTGGACGTAGCTGAAACAAAAGGATATATGGCCCTTTAATACAAAGTAGTGGATGCTTAAACTCGATTTGATGGTAAAAAAAATTACTTAGGTATTTTAGTTATCCACGATGTGGTACTCTCCTGTCATTTTTCATTTGGGTAATAGACTACTGCAAATAATGCTTCCTTGAGTAGTTGGTTTTTAGTAGCTCAAAGAGTTTAAGACATCATTCTGTGGCAATAAACATCATAGAGATCTTTCTATGGATATTAGAAGTGTCAATATAAGGAATGCTTCCTTATAAACATCTACATCTTCTAATTTCTAACCATTCAATGCCTACTTGTTCTGCCAGTTACTCTGCCTGCTAATAATCTCTTACTTTTCTTCACTGTCTAGGTAGAACATGTCATTAATTAGTAGTTGTCATCTATACTACCTTGCTTTTATTGGCCAAGCAAAGAATACTTTTTTTGCCAAGTAATTTGACATTCTAGCATATTGCATTTGCATTTTTAAGAAAAACAACACCCAAAACCATCCTAAACAGCATTATTATTGCCCTCTTTCCAGGCTAGTGTTTCTGCCACTATTTATCATTATCACACATTTCAGGGTTTCATTTTAAACCAGCATCCTTCCTATTTTAATTCATCATTAAACATGATTAAAAATTGATGCTTTGATTTCCACAAATGGACTATATCATGTTTCATTTGTATTGAAAGTAAATTTCAAAAATTGATTTCAAGTAAAATGCATATTGTTTGTAAACCCATGCAGTGTGTCCTATGGTTTTCCAATTTACTGTGTGTCTAGTAATTACTCCTTTAAACATATTCTTAATTTTGTATGTTACAGAGATAAGGTAATTGGTCTGTAATCTATTGAGTTATCCTCCCTTCTCCTCCCAATGAAGATATTACATTTGTTACTGTTCAGACATAAGTCACCTTTCTGGATTTGTAGATGTATTTAAAATGCATATCTTCTCCAAATCCACTTCCCAAATTCTCTTAATACTTTTGGTTATGAAGTAACCAAAAGTATATATTTTGGTTATATTGGTTGAAGAGAAACTGTATTTTATGCGTATTTATTGCTGGTGTCATGAATGTTGGAAATGGTTTGACCTTTCATGATCATTCTGGAGATTGTTGGAAAGGAGAACATAACTTATACTATCAATGCGATAGTGATGAATTCAAAGTTGTCTGTAAAGTTATATAATAAACATAGAGGTGGTCATTGTTCAGGTTATTTAAGCTACTTCTTTCCAGAGTTTACAGTTTTATTACTACTGCATGTAGCTCTTCATTTGTAGCATCATATCTCATCACCTGGAAACATGGGCTTGCAAGTACTTTAAAGAGGTGTCTGTGGAACAGAGCTGTTGGATGGGACCTCTACCTGCCTCTCAATATGTGAGCAGTTTGATTCTCCTCCTTCAATCTTTCACTGAGCTGAAGAATACCACCCTTTAACCATGACTGTCATTCCTGTATCTCAAGGGAACACTTGAGAACCATTTCCTCAAATATTTATGCAATTCACATTTTACAGTCAGTACAGAACTATGTGCACTCCTTTATTTTTCAATGTACACTTAAATATGTAGGATGCTCCTGACATGTCCTGAGTTCTTTGTTAAATTTTTTTAAGTATGTTTTTGGACTCCATAAATGCATGAATTTGAGTCTATTTAATATTAGTGTATATGTTAGTGGTAATTACTTTATGATGCTCTTGGACAAGTGAGAGAGGCTGTGCTGTGTGGAGCTCATAGAATGCCCAGCTGCATATGGAATTAAAAGGTATGTGAGTGGGCTGGAGGATGATAAATTGCTGCTTCTTGTCAAAAGGGAGATATTTTAATGGCGTTCATCATATAAAAATGTAAGTTAGCCACCATGAAAACTGTTAGAAATTGAAGGCAAACAAGAAAACCTACCAGACTAAATTAAAACTGAAGAAAATGTGTATCACAAAAATGGTCAATATTTTATTTATTTAGACCAGAATCTTGATGTGTCTTTTTCAACAATTTTGTAAGGTTTTGAATATGGAGGCAATGTTGCAGCTCTAAGCAACATCTATCAGTCTTTAACCACTATTTTATTAATAATTTTATGTAGATCCAGTCAGAACTGTTTTTCCTTATTTTACTATGCACATCTGAGAAAGAGAAGCATGTGGTACTATATTTGCAGTGGCCAGCCCCCTTAGATGGCAGAGGGCTATGATTAGTTTCACCCTTAAATTTGACTGCACCTGAATAAACAGAACAAATTTTGGGGCGAGATTTTGATGAAAAGAATGCTGCATCTTCATTCTCTATATAGTACTTGAATTTGGGGAACATATAACTTCATAACTTATAAACAAGGTGATAAACTTATATGCATTATAAACTTATAATGCGTGTAGGAATAGATTACTTTCCTCTGCCTTCTTTTGGCAATCTCCTCACAGTCACACTATTATTGCTGTTTTAGTGCACAGAAGCTTAGATGTGAAGAAATTATTCCCTTCTTGTTTAGCTTTAGAAGTCAGATTTCTATCCAGACAATGTCAGAATCTGGGATATCTGAAATAAATCAAAATACTAACACTCCTGTGCTAGTTTTATGAAAGAAGTAGTTTTGGGTTAATATTTGGTTAACAATTAACAGTTTATTCCTATTAAGCTCCCTCATAATTTGTTCAAATCCAGGGGGAACAACAAGAATATTTAAGCATACACTTATATTCATCAGGGCTTTGCAGTCTTGCCAATTGCAGTAGTCAAATATCCAATGAAATTTAACTGTTAAAAATTATTTTTCTAAACCCATATATTCTTTTGGATAATTGAACTTTTGAGGTGTATATGGAGTCACATTTTCTTACTTTTTCTGTCATGACAGCTGTGTATAAATATGCTTTCTAGTTTGCTTTTTAAGACAAAGAGAGAATTATGTATTAGAGGCTGAAGACTGTAGTTTGGGCGACATTGACTGAGAAAGTTACCGATAAAATCAGAGAAAAAACTGGTAGGATACCCACTCCTCAAATATGTGGACTATGATCTCAAGACAAAGGAGAGTGAGGGATTGCTTCAGTGAGTAAGAAACATTCTACTATAAATGACTAATGACTACAAATGTCAAAATACAGATTATGTTGGTTTACATTACAAAGTATTTAGCATATTTTTTAAAGGGAGGTGCTTCATATCCAGTTATTGCTCTCCACTACCTTCTCCAAACTTTCACATAATTTCTTGTTAAACTGCCTGAAGTAAAATTTTTCTCTTGATCTTGAATTATTACTAGCTAGACCCCAGAATAATAAGTGTAATTCAATTCAGATTTAATAAATGTGTTTTTTACATCCTACACAAATATGTGCAATTAAAGAACACTTTTTTCCCTCAACCATTTCTTCATATTTTTCTTCATATTTTTGGGACACTTCGACTTGAATGTTCACTTATTTGACTGTAAAAATGTAACTGAGTTTCATGCAACTTGTGTCTGCTGTGTTTATATAATCCAGTACAGTTACAGAACTTGTGGCAGTGCATTTCATTTTCACGCCCATGCATTTAAAGGGGAGGAGAAAAACTAGCAGTAAAAAAAATTAAAAGGGAGACCACCAGCAGTGGAAGCATTTTCTGCACAAGAAAAGATTGTGTGGGAAGGTATTAGATAGTCATTATAAGGCTTTTATTTCAATAATTATTCTTCAGCCTTCGAAATGTCATTATAGGTCAAAGAGGCAGCTTTTGTTCCAAGTAGAGCAGAATTTAATAAGGAAGGACACAATAGATATGTCAGATGGATAATAAATTGAAAGTATGTCAAATTATGCGTTATTACAAGAATTAGCTATGTGATAAGTTTTTGCATACTCTGGTTTTCAAGTTCACTAACTCTTGTGCAGCATTTTTACTTCCTTTTCTCTGTTGGAAACACCATACTGATCTGTCCTATCTAGATCTACTCATTTAGTCATCTGCTTACAGGAAGAGAGATCAGTGATGTATATTTATTTCATCTGGGTTTTCATTTCAGGCAATTTAGAAAAGGATAATTTTATTATAAGCATGCAATGGGTGTTTAGCTAGCTTTCCCTAGATGTTCATGCTTCTCTAAGGACAGATACATCCTGATCATCTGCAATCAATCAACATTTTTGCCAACGCATTTCTTTGTCTTCTAAGAGATAAGAGCACATGAGTACAGGATGATGGTTGCTTTCAGTTCATGTTGTGTATGATATACACAGTTAAATAGAAACTTCAATATATGAAACCTTGTTAAAATTTTGACTCTAAAGTTAGGGTTTTAGATAGGACCATCACTTTTGTCAGGTAGGAATATTTAGTGGCCTTCAGCAGCTGCATGGGTCTCATTAGCTCAGATCTTTTGTGAGCTTCCAGTTTCAGATTTTTACACACCATTAAGCATGTCCTCAAGTTAAAATAGAATTGACGAGCTGTGTTTGAATGTTCAGGAAGAAGTTAGGTGTAGTTTTGATATGCTTCATCCTACAAACTTAATTCAAAATGGGAATCCATCAAGCACCAAACTAAGCAGCCATATAAGTCTTGATGTAGTTAAGATGCTCACATGTGCATGACATTGGTATGCTAGCTTATTCTCCATCCACATCCCATTTCAGCTCATTTCATTGTGCCAACATCTAAATACTATCACAGCTGTCTGGAAAACCCATAATTACAGTCAAGGCTGGCAGTTGCCACTCTTAAAGCAGGCAGCTTACAGAATTTTTCTTGGCAATAGACATCATAAACAGATGACAAAGTCCTGGCATGGCTGCAAAGTAGTTTGCTACAGGGTTGGCTAGCAGAACAGGTTTTGTTGCACTTTGTTAATTTACAGGCATCCTTCAACAGCTAACGCTAATGAAGACAGCCTGTATCTCCTGGTCTTCCCTGTATTCACTGACCATTTGGGTAAATACTTTACTTGCACAGGTATGTTTGCTGATTAAAAGGCTTGAGTGTGCCTATATATAGGGGGGAGAGGTCCACACTGAGTTATTATTACTCAACCTGTTTGTGAGGAGCCTCTACTGGGTTCAATTAGCAGACCTTTCTTGAAAATGTCTTTTCAAAATGTTGCACCTATTCTATGTTGCCCCTAAGCCCAGGCTGGCAACCACAGAAGTCTAATGTACACTGGACCCCAAAAGCTTTCTTATCCATTTTGCAATTCCAAGTGCAAGAAATTCTTCCTCACCAGAAGGATTCTGTCCCTGATCCCCTGATGTAACTAGAAAGGGACTTTAGCAAAAAGTCTGGATTATATGAGTTTCATTTGGTAAGGGATGCTCATATACTAGAAGTTATTTTATTCAAGCTGCAAGATATGAAAGTGTATGGAAATCTGATCCTAGTCTTTGCAGTCCTCAAGTCCCACCATATGTTTTTTCATGTCCATGAAAACATCAGTGTTATATTTTTCAGTTGACATTACGACCATCCTGTTGCTCTGGAAAGAGCTAAACAGATTATTTTGTTTGTTCCCAGGCTTGAGATGAAAGAGCGTACTTGGAATAAATACAATATCTGGACATGAGCCATACTTTATTCGGTAGTGAGAAGCCTTAATTTACAGTGCAGTTTTGTATGACAAGTCTTTGCTTCTACTGCAGTACTGTTTTTTAAGTAATCCTTGATATTCTAGAGGGAGGTGAATGGATGGAGAGCAGCTGTTCATCCAAGGTGTTAAAAGTGAGTGTAAAGGCTGAGATGAGCAAGTGAAGTTTTGTGGCAAAAGGGAGGAAAAAGATACTTAGGCCGATTTGAGGTATTAGCCTTCAGTTTTCTCAGTGATGCAAAGAGAAAAGGTAGATTGTCTTTAAAGCTGAGGCACCAGCTTTCTGGGAAGTGCCCTCTGCGTGTCAAGAGGTTGAGTGGAGCAGAGCTGCATTACAACTAAAACAAAGCTAACTTATTTGTGTTCTTTGGGCAGTTAAGTCAGGGACCATGAAATAGTTTATGGAACTATAGTACAAAGACGGAAATTTCAAGTGTGTTTATATCAACTGTAATATCTGATGTTATATGAGATTAATTTTCTGGACAGCATCTTTTACATCTTAAAATATTAATCAATACTGGGAGCACTAAGATATCATGTGCCTATTAGATATGAATATCTTCAGAGAGTTTCAAAGACCACTTAGTGTGTGAAGAATACAAGTATAAAAAGGGGGTGATAGTCACCCTGATCCCTGTTTGAAATGATCACCTGAAAATAATAATAATTATTATCTTTATTAGCTGAAGCTGTACTTTTTCCTACCCTTAAAGTTATCTATGATGCTTGAAGACTGTTAGTTAGAAAATATCATATAGAGGTCAACGGGAAGAGTAATTTACGGGCTTTTTCCTGTTTTTCTTCTTGAATGAGCAGGAGACATGGTCTTTCTGAAAAGATTTTCTCATGAATTGCATAAAGCAAATGAAATTGTCTAAATCCTTATTTTGTCCATAATACTGATTGCTAAATACTTTTTTCCTCATATCTCTCTTTAAGAGTAAAAATACTTTTTTCTTACTTTGAAATGAGGGTATTTTTTGTCTCCCCACCCACACCCTTTAACCCCTTCAGAGTTTTGTTGTCTGTGAAATTTTAAGATAAACCAATATTACTTAATTTAGCATCCTTTTAACTAAAATTATTTTACTGTTATTTAAATTTCTCTGACTTTGAATGAAATATATTCTTATGTTGTGCATGCATTTTTACCAAAAAAATATTTCATTTTCACATTCTTTAGAACACTCTCGTTTTGTCAAAAATGAGTAGGAGCATAACTGTAAAATGTAAGCCACATACTTTCAGTTGTGTTGGAGACAAAGAGCACAGTTAAGACATAGATTTTGAGATTTGAATTTTGATTTCAGAATTTTTGAGAACAAGGAATATAAATTTTCAACACAATTGCCATCAGAAAAGAAATGCAATATTTTCTACGTCGCCAAAATTACTATTCTTCCCCTTTTTTAGCCCTGTTAATATGTTTTTTGTATACTCTTATCATAAAAATTCTGAACTGGATTCTCTTGAGTTGCTTAGTTAAAAGACGTTTTAGGAATGTCTACTTATAGTCTAGAAATACATATACATTGCTACATTATAGCATAGCAACTGTGCCAATTTTTTGTTTGAGTTTGTACCTGCCTTTGCATTAGAGCACTTGTCTTGTTCCACTCTAGACAGCATCCATCCCAAAACCCAACAACAAACAAACAACCCTCTATTGTTCCTTATTTTGGCACTTTTAATAAGAAGGTGAGTTTCAAAAACAGTCACAAATTCACCAACTGTCTTGCAATGCATTATCCAAATCATACTGATGCAACGTTGTTCTTAGAGACACATATCTGTAAAAAAAAAATCAAATTAATATATTTTCTTACTATACTACCTAGTAGCATTCACTATAGAAAGAACATTTCCTATTAAAAAAATATAATTTGCTTAGCAATTCTGGTATGACCCAAATAACCCCATTCATTTCACAGAAACAGTTTTAGAGGCTATGTTGCATTATTCATTAATGTTGTGGATAACAACTTCAACCTTAGGAATGTTGAGCCAGCACTTTCATGAGCAGTAAATTCCCTGAGGGGGGGAATGAAAAAAATTGTCCCTACCCTGAGGTTTGAAAAATAGTCTTCACTACAGGAAGTTTGCTGAGGGGCTGCATCTAATGAGAGGAAATTCTCTAAGATGATAATCATCCCCTGCAACAATTTTGGAAACCTGAAGCTCTCTATAAGACTGCTATAACAAATTTTTTGTTAATCCTCCCATTCCATGACATGCATATGCTCAGTCCTTGAGACATCCTGAAAGGGGCAACTCATGCTGAGAGAGAGTATTCATTTTGTCTTTTTAGACCTGAAATTCTGAAGGAAGGACAAGAAACTGTGTCCTTACTATAGAGGATATTGTATGTGTGAGCAAGGACAAAATATTTGAGATGGGTATTTAGGGAGCGGCAGTGAAGGGTTCATCTGTCTCCCATCCCAACAGACAGGATTAAACCACTCTCAAGTCCTCCACTAAGCTGACCTTTTCATACTGACAACAGTTTTGCAGTTTGTTTCTTTTGCAAGTAGCAATGGTGGGATTTAAGCTAACACTGATCAGGCCCACTTATTAGTATTTAAGAATATGAACTGTTCTTTCCTCCCATTCTTGCAAAAATTGTGCTTTTGTAAGGCAGTAATACTGTTCACTTCCTTGTTATTCACTTTTTTACTTTACACTGACAATTCAGCCATAACATCCTCAGAAGCAACCTCTGTTCATATTCTAGTTAAAAATTCATGGGTATTTTGTAACACATACAGGTTATAATCCAAAAAAGAGTTTCAGCCATGTCAAGGCTAGGGTTTAATATTCCTCTTTTCTTATGTCACTATGTTCTACAAATAATGAGTTTGATTCTGATGTCTTTTTCAGCAATATAAATGCAATCATTTCCCTTGTAATCAAAGGAAAAATCAGGATAGGATATAGAATTGGGAATTACATGGTTTTGTTTTGAAGAGCAGTGAAACGTGCAGACAGATTGACAGTAACGCGTGCTGCTCTAATTTTTTGGAGGTATGAATTATTCAAGGGGTAACACAGCATGTATTAAAAATAATTGAAATGTAAGCAGTATTGGAACTACATCTAGCATGCCTCAATAGTTCTAAATATTTGCAAATAGAGAATGAGGCCTTTCTGATCCTAATTTCACTATTGCAGTTTAGGATAGGCCTCAGGATATCAACAGGTTCAACATCCTGCTCAAAGCAGGATTAACATTAAATAAATCAACTGGTGTAATACTGAAGACTGGATTTTAGAAAATACTAAATGATATGTCCGTAGGAAAAGGAAGAGTTCAAATAGACTGACCCTTCTGCTGTTGTATGCTGTTTAGAAATATCTGCAGGTTCCAAGCCCAGCAACATAAATGTGCTGTCAAGGCAGATGCTGAACCAGCATGGCTGCCAGTAAGTAACCTGAGCAAAGATATTGGGTTTTTTGTTATATTCATTCTTCAGCTTAAGAATGGTGAAGAAAATCAGAGGGATGCTGACCAACATTTTGAAAAACTAATAGAGTGATATAATATGAGTATCTCAAATACCTATGGATCTAGATGTAGAAATTGTTGAGGAACTTGAAATAGGCTTGATATTAGCTGTCATATTTAGAGATGATTTATTACATAGGTTGAAAAGATATTTATTCTTTATACATACAAATTTAAATAAAGGGAAAACAGTGATAGTTTTGGTTCTTTATCTTTTGAACATCACAGAATCATCATCTTGAAGTTTGGGCCCCTTCAAATTTGACTTTGTGGGGCTTTTTTAGGAACGTAAGGAATTAGGAACGTAAGAATGTTAGAGTTAAAATAATTTTATTTAAGTTCCTAAGAATTTGATATAAACAATAGATGAATGGACTGTAAACAACCCCTTAAAACAAACAGGAAAAAAATTTGCAAGTATGTCTATATGATATGTAAACAGGTAGTCAATGACTTAAATGAAATCTATTCCTCTGTTTTGGAGTAAAAATTCAAAATAAGTCTATCAGGTTTCTAGAAATTGGAAATAATCTATTAAATGAATTGGGCTTTTTATTTTGGGTTATTTCATGCTTACTTGTAAGAGTCTCCTAAACTTTACCTCTAGAATGACGCAGTCTAGAACTCCAGAAACCTACAGTCTTATTGTGCTTGGGGAATGAGTTATAATTTTCTGAATAAAAACAGTTTCTTCTAATCCACAAACATTGTATGTCCCTGTAGTTTTTAATCCAATGCAAATCAAGACAGAACCTAGTACTCTCAGGTTTCTGATATATAGTTGTGTGGTTCTTCCTCTCTCATTCCTTTGCATTCAGGTCTGCTCCATCCTGCTTCAGTACCAGAAAGTGAAACTTTGGAAACATTGGAAGGTGATTTTTTCTTATTTTAATTCTAAAATTTCAAAATGTCATTCCATTATTTTCTAATACAGTCATTCCCCATGTGACCCTTAAAAGTATTCTTCCCACTCTTTCAGATTATTGAAGAGCATTTGATGGGTGTTTATCCCTCTTTATGATTCAGCCCAGGTATTTAACTTTTGTGAATTTCGTTTGGTTGGTTTTGTCTTTCTTCAGTGTTTTGCAATACCACCTGCCTTTATGAGATAATTTACCTAATACTAGATTAATGTAGTGTTCTTCAATTCCTGTTCCTCAAGTAACCGTGTCTTAGGGCTAGATTAAGTAATATCTGCCTGAATTAGCTGTTGCTTCACTTTTTACTTTTATGATTTGCATAAAAAGGAAGACAAAGCAAGGTTGCAATAAAATCATATGTTCATTGATCCTCATTGAATATTTAAAACATAAGGGTGCAACTCATATGATTAATTTCAAGTGTATGTGGGTGGTGCAGTCCTGTTTATTGTAGCAATCTAAGAAATAATTACTGAGTCTCAAACTGGCCAGGATTGAATTATTACCAAGAAAATGCAAAGCATAAACTATCCAAAGGATACAATAGAACCCATTTGCCACTTTTCTTTCCCTTTCCAGAGGTAATAAACACTTTAATCTGCTTTATGTGGCTAAATTAATACAAACAGCTAGCCAAACAGCCTAATACATTTACTTACAGAAATATAGTCATTTACAAGGTAAGAGCTTACTGCAGTAGTCTACTAATAGACTCTTAAAGGAAAAATAAGTTCTGCACAGTGGTGATTGAAATCTGGTGCTTCTTCAAACAGCTAATGATTAACTAAAAAGCCTGCTTCTGCAGAGCTGTGATGGTCTTATACGAGCTCTGTACTGAAAAATGCAATGGAATTTAACCTATAAAAAGCAAACAAACAACTCCATTTGTGAAATATGCATCCATCATTTGACTTTTGTTGTGGGCTAATCCCAGGTGGTGAATCAGTCTCCCACAGTAGCTCATGCCCCTGCAGTGGGAGGCGGGGAGAGACTCAGGAATGTGAAAGTGAGAACTTGTGTGCAGATAAAGACAGTTTAATAGGTGAAGCAAAAGCTGCATGTGGAAATAAAAGAAAATAAGGAATTAATTCACTACTTTGTAGGCCTGAGGCCTCCATGCAACTTTCTGTTCTCCATGTTGAACCTTCTCAGCCTGTCTTTGGAGGGAAGATGCTCCAGTACCTGAAATACCTTCATGACCCTTCTCTGGACTTGCTCCATTAGTTCCATGTCTTTCTTTATGCTGAGGAGCCCAGAGCTGGATGCAGCACTCATGGTGGGATCTCACAAGAGCTGACTAGAGTGAGAGACTCACGTCCCTCAGCCTGCTGGCCATGCTTGCTTTTGATGCCACCTAGGATGCCACTAGCAAAATTTTTTTTGTGGTAATAAAAATACTGTATTCTAAACTTGCAGAACCTCATCTTGATTCATGGAGCCCCACATAAAATAAAGGTAGGAAATCCAATCGAGTTTAAAAAATATATTAGAGAATTATTTTTAAACTGTTACTAGTTTAAAGCATTAAGTTGGTCCAAATGGTATAGCCTGCATCCTGTCTTGGTTTTATTGCAATTGTTGCTAGGGTCAGAAACAAGGGGGTGCTGTAGGCTCCTTGTACATTGAGATTCCTCAAAAGCTTAGCTCAGAGTACTTAATATGGTAATTACTATTATGACTGTAATTTATAATCCAGAAATTAAGTCTGGATTGCGATATCCTTGGTAAAAGTGTCCTTCACTGTAGCACAATCTCACTAAACCAAATGTACATGTAGCAATAGAAGAGAAAAATGCTGAAAAAATATTTTATTAATCCATGCTTCTACAAGAGGCAAAAGGATACTGGCAAGACATGCTGAAGTTTAACCCCTGAGATTTATTATGTGTACTATTATGCTGGCAGCCTTGGCTGCAGTGCCCATGAAATGCTGGAGTTCTAGGCCCTTAGGGCAGTGAGGTGGGTACACAGTAAGCTCTCTACCCTACACTTCAGGAGAGCAGACTTAGACCTCTTTGGGGACCTGCCTGATAGGGAACTGTGGAATAAAACCCTGGAGGGACCCCTGGAGACCATGAGAGCAACCTTGAGAGATCCTCTTCTGGGATCTGCTTGATTCATAGGAAAAGCCAGGTACAACAGGGGGGGTCCAAGACAGCTGGTTGTAGCAGGGGAGGTGTTTAGTGGTTTTTATTGCATCTTTGAATTTGGATATGTATCATGTATCATGTATTCACTGTTCTTGAACTGAAGTTTGTATATGCTCAAAAGGGACTGAAATGCCTGTAGCAAACACAGTACAATCTAACCACCTTTCTTATGAGATCAGTACTAGCACTTACTAGTCCCAGTTTAAATGTGCTAGCATAAAACAGATTCTACTTATTTTTTATCTTCCCATGTATTAAATATCTCCCTATTAGAGTTTCAGTGCTGGAAGTTTGAAAATTATTAATTGTCCTTCCCAACTAAGATTTGCGACCAAAACTGGGAAGTCAAAAGATACACACTCCTCATACCATATTGAATGTGTGAAAACATGGCTCTTGTGATGTTGTACATATAAAACATATTTTCAAAACCAGCTCTGCTCGTCCTGTTGCACTTCACACAGTAGTGTGACTATTCTCTTTGGGAGACAGAGATTTCACAATATGCTCTAGAAACTCAGAGACACGTTTGAAAATTCACACAACCGCACTTCAGATCTAAATTGATTTTGGTAATATTTAGCTTGAATATGTCAATTTTATTCAAAGTGTCACCACCATAACAAGGTTTTGGATTCACTTAATATTTATTGTAAAGCAAGAGACTTCCTTTGCATGGGACTTTTTATATCTAAGGGAAGAAAGTGCCCTTTTAGTTCAAAACATATAACCTCACAGCAGGAACAGCAATAGCGAATGTTTAAATTCCCTATAACCAACACTATAGTTCTTTTGGTATTGATTTCTGTGAAGTGGAATCTTTGAAACAAGTATTAAAATTCTATGTGTTGGACACTTTAAGAGCAAGACCTGACTTGGTCGATTTAAAGTTGTTATTCATATGTCTTGTTAGTATGTGAAAAAGGCATGAGAAGGTTAAAAGGTTATGATAGTTTTGTATATAACCATGTCAGGAGAATTCTTATATCTGAGGTACAAGCACAGGAGTTGCAGGAGATGCCACAAATATAACACAGCAGTTATACTCTGGTTTTACAGATAAACTATGCCCTATAGAAATATTTTCAATTCATCCTCAAACTCTATTGAACAACTTGTTTACTTTGGCTACACCGCAGGGAGATTGATTGGCCCTCCAAGCACAAGCAGCTTCAGTTATAGTGCCCCAACTAACTTTCACCCAGCTCAAAGAAAAAAAAATCAGATTTATACTATTCTTCCATTTTAGACTAATCTGTTTTAATACATGAAACCCAATCACTATCAAAACCCCCTTCCCGCACTTGTAATGAAATCCAACAGCACTTGCTGCAGTAGGAAGTAATCAGCACATTGCTTCAAGGAGTGATCTGCTTCAGCTTTTTTCTGTTCACAGTTATAGATCATATTTTCAGATTACTTTTACTGGAGAATTTTAATTGGTGGTCCTGTAGTCCTTTGAACAGGATTTTATTGTTCAAATATGGAAAAGCTGTCTTCACATTGTCAGGTAGTGTGAAAGGATTGCCCTTAACCTTGCAGCCTGCTAAGCAATGGAACAGGAGATAAATAAAATGGAGCTTGAAACAGATTACATCTGCTCTTAATATGAAGGGTCAATTAGCTATATCATCCACCTGCAGGCAGTTCTGTTCTTTGGCACAATCAGTAAATTACTTTTTCCAGGACACTGTATCAACGGTTGGGAATAGCCAGCTCCAATTTTGGGCTTACTAAGAACTTTTGTAGTTATTGCAAAGGATTAATTTGACTCCTTTTTGGATAACAAATTATTTTTGCACCAAATTCTGTGGAAGTTTCCTGCATTTTATTTGCCAAGGCTCTTTATTTTTTGTCTCCCTAGTAACAATAAAACAAAGTGCTGTTTTTCTTCTTTATGGAATCTGAATGTGAAATGTGTTTGCTTGCTCGAGTTGGACTTTTTTAACAGCAATAAGACTTAGTGGCCTTGGAGAGATGGGCTTTATTCAGTATTCAGCAGAGAAACTTGAACTGCCTGCATCTGTCTCATTATATAGACTATATGCCGTAAGCCTCAGTGTCTAACAGCTGCTGGTGTTAGGATTAAGGGGAAAATATTTAATTTGATGCAGAGGCACGTATGTCATGACTTCTGCTGTAGCTTCCACCGGCTCCCAAGGGTGCATGCTAGATATATGGCATAACACTCAAATCATTTAATTGTGTCAACAAAATATAGTGATGTTTGTTTAAAACAAAAATTAGTTTTGCAATAAAATTGATTAGTTGATGGTTACTTCACTGTCACTGTGCTGATAGATAGAAAGACAAAATGATTTTATTTAGTCTTGGGGGAGGGTGAAGAATTCTGGAGAGACCAGAGCAAATACACAGAACATAAACTTGAATTAGTCTTTCTGTTTAGTGAATCAATAAAACAACAGGGAAGTCTGAAGAGCAACCTGGATTATCTATCAAAATGGGTTTGTGCTCCTATTCTCACTGCCTTGTAAACAAGTGCCTTTAGCATTCTAGTGCCCAGAAACATCCAAGACAAAAGGACAGAAATAGTTTTCAGTTTGCAGATGTACTGGCAGTAACAAAAACAAGGAAAGATGAGAATTGAGCGAGTTGTTTCCCAGAATCTCCAAACCAGATCTTACTAAAATTCCCAGGTGACAACTCATGTAATATGAAGATAATTCTTTGCTATCAGCAGTAATGAAGAGTGTATTTTCTGCAGATTGCTAATGGAAAAACATAACAGAGAAGGTCTATCTTAGATTTGAAAATGGTGACAAAATCAGGTAATAAAACACTTATTTTGTCAATAATAGAAGTTTGATCAGAAATCAGATCAGGAATCACAGATACAGCACTGTGTGAAAACCTGAATCTGATCATAATTCTGAATGATTGGATTTGTAATATTTTCAAATCCATAAGTGATGAGCTGTAATTAGTTAGATAAAATGGGTTATAAAAAAGTAATTAGTCTACTGAAACATCTCAAATTACTATTGCTTTTTACTTTTTTTGGTGTAAATCATGCACTAGTTCTCTTTCAAACAATACAATAGCAGTAAAATAAACTGTAACAAGGATGAAAAAATAAAAAGGAGAACAGCAAGAGCTATGCTGATAAGAAAGAAAATGCTGCTTAGGAGCATAAATTGCTTCTACTGCTTCCTTGAAGAGGCAAATATCTGTGACCCGAGATTCCTCCTTGCTACAGATTAGGTAATGTGCACTTTACACACAATCACTGCTTTGGTCTTGAGGATGATGTATTTTTCATGACAATACCCTGAAAAAAAATCATAGATGATGGTAATGCATGTGACAATGAAGATTGAACATGTGTGACAATGCAGTGGTTGGGGAGCAAAGGTACACGCAAGAAATGAATGACACATCAACTGTATATGGAGAAATCACCAGCTGCTTCATTCCTACTTTTAATCCAGTGAGGCTGACAAGACCAAAAATAATTGCCAAGTTAAGATGTTTAGTAGCATACATGTACTGAATTATGGCTCTAATTCCAATTCCTTTAGATCAGATTATCCTTACTGTATCTTTCACCCTTGCTAGTGGATTACCACTGTTCTGCTGAACTGTTGGGAACTCTGTATGTAACTGATACATTTTAAGGAAAACTGCAAAGATAACATGCAAAGACACTTTAGTCTTGACCACATGAAAATGAAGAAACTTGTTTTCTTTTTGTGCTAATCTCATATACACCTTGTATATATTTTTTTTTTTTCACTTCTGCTTTCACCCTTCCCTCCCATCTATGAAATCAAATCAGTCTCTTTCTGCTCTGTGTAAGCTGCCAAGATCTCCAAGTAGAAAATATAATGTATGAGCTCAGCATGGTATTATTATATCCCATAGGTCATCAGCAGACACACAGAAGAACTTTTCTTCAGGTGCTACTTTTCCAGTCCTTTCTTTAAGTTCTATTTTTTATTATAGTTTTTTTTTTTAATGCAGTTGTCACAGAAGCTAGAATAAAAGTGGGGAGGGTATAAAGTAAATATAAATGCTAAATGGGAGAGGGAAAGACAGAAAGCCTCTTGTTACAGAAGCACAGATTATAAATTAGTGCTGCTATGCTGCAGAACAGAACAATTTTGTGGAAGATATTTTTTGGCAGAAATAAAAGCCTAGCCAAGCGATATTTTGAAGCATGCCATTACCCTCAGGGTGAAATCTGGCAAAAGAGTCAAGTTGTTTTGCATGTTACCTTTGAAACTGTATGTTTTTAAATCTTAGCTTGTGCTTTATTGCACTGCAATTCCAAGCACACATAAAAGCAAACTGTTAAAACAGCTATAAATGGTTATTTTATTTACTATTTGATCACCTCCCCTGTAACCACTGATTTCTTTCTAACTATTATAACTGTAGTTTCTTGCATTCAAAGTGGTTCCCCAAGGACAACAAAGGAAAGCAATAAATTCAAAGGCAATAGTGTGAAATGAAATATAAGTTTGGCCTTTTATATGTATGTAGCAGCCAGATATACAAAATTTATGCTTTAAGCTGTCAATTAAATAAGCAGCAGGAACTTTTTCTTAGTGACTAAATAACATTCTAAGACTGTCCAATGTTTGGTGACCAAGCTCTAATAGGCCACAGTGGTGCAGTAAGGATGACTAACAACTGATTGTGGGTTATTTGATTACCATGTAAGCAATGCAGAATAAGCACCACATGTGAATGAAACTACCACAAGGGCAATTTGTAAAACTCACACAAGAAATTAATTTTAGAATTATTTATTAACACTTCAGAAGAGAAAGTAGGATTGGGTTAGTTTTCACATGTTACTGTCTCCTTGTGCTTCTCTGCCCTATTGCATTTCTTTTGTTTCTACCATGCATCAAATTTCTTGTGTAGGTTATCAGGTGATAACAGATTCTCTTTGAATACTTATCTTACCACTGCATATTAATTCAAGCTTGTGTCCTTGTGACAAGCATTATCCTAACATGAAATTATTAATGGTTTTTGCCTGAAAGAGATTCATCCTGATAAGGATTTCAGAAAAAGATGTGATTTTTAGTTTTAATTAAATGTCCCGTTATTTAAAGACAGTAGAATTGGTGTTGTCTATAAACATCAAGTGTTAGTGGAATCTCTGAAGTCTTAGAAGTTAGGAAAAAAAAGCATTTTTAAATATCAGATCCCTGAGATGAGAAGATTCAGGATAAGCATATGTGAGAATTGGGGATAAATATAATTATAGAAAATTAGAAGTTATAGGAAATTAAGATATTGATATTTATAAAAATGAACAAAAGCCTACAGTATTTAATTGCCTGAAACATTAATGTAATATGAAATCACAAGACATTGTACATGTCCTACCTTAATTATAGTTACATATTCTGATTTTCACCAGCACATTGTATGAGGCTGAGGCAAAAATTTCTGCAACATGTAGCCCTATAAGAACAGAACATAGTGCAATGCAGATGAAAAGAGATGTGGATAACACTCATCACTAAGATGAAAAAAATCCCAAAGTGATCACACCAGTACAGATAAATAAGTAGGATTTCTGAACATAAATCCATCAGGCAATACAGTGATTCTGTATGCAGGAACACTGATAATAGAGAGGGTAGTTTTTGTAAGAAAGAAGAGGAAAGGCCCTTAATGATTGCTGCATGAACTAATTTGTTAGTAGAGCTTGTTTCTCTTAATATGTTGAAACAGTGACATAATTTTAAATATGCTTACTCTAAACAAACAATTTTTCAGTGAATTGTTTAGATATTAGTCATATAATTTAATGATTAAGGAGCAGGTTACACAGTAAGTTTTTTAAGGTGTCATTAATATTGCCCATTAAACATTTCATTACTTAAACCAGTGCTATGCCTTAGAAAGTGAAAACTGCTTCCTTGACATTACCCTCACTAAATAATAATTTTTTCACACACATCAGTCTAATTTTTTTTTTAGAACAGCTGGAATGTAATTTCAAAGTTATTTTTTTTTCATAAAATCAGACATTAAAAAACTTACCATTTTTTTAATATGTGGAAGCCCATTATGATACATCCAGCAGACATCAAAGTCATTTATGAAATACTGGGTATAGAGGGTTGCCCAAAATACATATTGCTGGAAGAACTCCAGTTTAGCTTCCAAAAAACCTGAAAATTATAAAAAATTAGAAATAATAGACATCATATCTTGTGCAAAAATGTCTTCATTTTTGAAATTTTCTAAATACTTGAGATCTTTGGGGTCTTAACACCTTTGGTGAATGACCACAGAAAATTATATTAGGCATTGCACCAACAGGATTTTTTTTGTATCCCTGTATTCTGAAAGATATGAATGTTTTTTAATAATAATTGTGATTTTAAAGTCTTCCATTAGCTTTAGAAAAATATAAAAGTAAAGCATTCCTGGAGATTTTCTGCCCTTCTCCTCCTCCTGTGGACACATTTCAAAGTGTGTTTTTTTGAAATAGGTAGAAATTACTGTTTTACTGAGAAGTATTGAGTCCTGCTTTGGTTAGCATTTATGGAAATAATTTCTGAATGTGATAGCTTTTCCTCTTCAGGAAATCTCAACCTGGGTAATCAAAAACTGATTGTATGCCACAGCACTGGTGAAAAATGACTGGTGAAGCACTTCTGCATGGTCCTTGTCCATTCTTCACAGCGAGTCATGGACTAACTCAGACTTTCGCAGTCTAGTGCCATCATCCTTTGACTAAAATAGGCTTTTTCACTCTACCATGATGTACTCAGTATCTACTTTTTTCATCCAGTCTCCAAGCTGAACTGAAGTGGCTCTAAAGCCTGGGGAGAAGGGAGAGGAATGGGGCTAACATTTCTCTGCATCAGTGTTTATACTAAAGGTTTCCTGTTGCCTTTCTAGCTTAAAAAAGTAAATTTTACTGGCTTAACCAAAGCCTCACCTAATGTTTAAAGGAAGAGAATGTTACGTAATTTGAAACAACAAAAATATATTCCTAATGAACCTTGAAATGAGGCTTCTTACTGAAACTGTTTCTATACCTGAAAAGAAGCTCCAATAGTTAACACATCACTGCCTATTGTATATGAAAGATAAACCAAAGAAATCCCTGACTAATATATCCTGCAAGAAGACTAGATTAAATGGATTTTCAAAATGAGATTATGAAGCTCATCTTAATTTTACTATCTCACTGAGGTTATTATTGTTTTGTGGGCTTTTAAGACACCATACTACATATCATATGTGCCTCATTATTTATCATGGGGAAAGCCATAAAGGTACTAGGATTAACTCAATTTGCTAATTTCATCATTCAAAAATATGCAGTTATGTTCATAGAATTAATCAACACATTTAATTTCAAATAACCAAAAGTGTTAAGCAGAGTAACCTGGTTCTGGAACATATTTCTAGTAGTATTAGTGCAGCAAAATGCTAGCTAAAATAGAACTAGATAAGTTAAAGGAAAGGATTAGATGATGTGGTTCCCTATAATAGCAGGGTCTGGACTTGATAACCCAAGATTGTTTCTAGTCCTATCTCCTGTAGAAAAAGAAAGATACTGATCTGGTGGATTAGTGAAGCAACCTTACCTTAGCAAAAGAGTACAAGATAGATTGTATCACAAAGTCATAGCAGGTATGGTACAGAATGTCTGATTGAAAAGAGGTATGCAAACCAGAGTACAGAGGAAGATCTCTCATCTTTTACTGGTACAGCATTCCCCGTGCCCCCAAATGTTTTGCTGATCCCTTCCTTCCCTACCTAAAATGAAGCAAGAAACATCTAATCAGATTTTTCTTAATAAAATCTTAATTTGGAGCTAAACACTAACCCCAGTGTTCATAAAGACGCTTATGCCTATCCACAACTAACTCAAAAGTTTTAAGTGTTACATTGATTTATTTCATGTATCTTTTCCCCTGATCTGCTTAAATTCTGCAAAGGAAGAACATCTGTTTCCACAGCTGGGCAGGAAAAGAGAAGTCACATATAATACTATTTCAGCTGCCCTGTGCAAACAACTTCTGGTTTCTAGTGGACTATTGCACAATGGAATTGATGACTGCATTTGGTACCACTTCTGTGATAAAGACTAGATACTGAAAATAATACAGCACTTCACTGTGGGTGCCATATTTTGATAAAAGCACCAGCTGCCTTGTTGTCTAACCTCAGAAGAAAAGTTGGAGGTTGTAGCAGTGCATGATTCCAGGAGGTTTTCTTCAAAAATCACCTATTTAATTTTAATAGGCCATTAGGATCTCTGTAGCTTTTTTAATGATCATAGGCAGAGATGAAGTTACCAAGAGTGATAGCTGATATGAAGGGTTTTTAAGATCAGTTTGAGAATTCTTTGTTCATATATGAAATTCTTTTCCAGCCCCTCTAATGTTGTTTCCTCTTTTCATTTGAGCAAACATTCCATTTCATAAAAGTCAGCCTTTTTCCCTTAACTTTTTCCCTTAACTTTTTTTCCCCCTTAAGATAGTTCCCTTAACTTTTTCAGGGTGCTGTGATTGTTAGGGGTAGGGTGTTTGGACGATTTTGTTTTCTTCTTGAATTGTAAGACAAATTTTCTTGAGCTTTGATTTAAAAAGAAAAAAAATTTAGTTTTAAATCTGTTGGTAAATTTCATTCTTTTTGGACTCTTCTTTTTATATTCTTCCTCTCCCTTTATGTATTTGCTTCTCATGAATTTGAACATTCACATGTTAGAAGTACTTTCAGTAAGTGCTACTGCAATAGCATTTTTTATAACCTTCACATTCCTCTCCTCAGAGGCAGGACACAAGCAGTTGTGTCACTTTGAGCCAAGTGTACTTTTGTACATCTTAGCTTTCTCCCAGTTTCTCCCTTCTTATTCTAAATGTTAGTCTACAACACTTTTCATTTTCATTACCTGACTCCATTGTCATCACGTTTCAGATTATGCTGCCTGTGAAATTCCTTCTTCAGAGAAATGCCCCAGTTCCTAACATAACTACATCCCTTCTATATACACCATTGTCTCATTCACACATTTGGATTTCAAATCTCTACATACTCCTCAGGTCTTGAGCAAAAATGCTGTTTTTGAGGTGTTAGTTCTCCTGCCCAAGAGTCAGAATTTACCTTCCAAAAGCTAAGGCTCACAAAAGCACTTAATTTTTCCTTTGTCCCGAATTTATTCTACAATTTATTCTGAAATTCTGCAATAAAGACAGCAGTTGTCTGCATCAACAATTTACAGGTTAGAGAAATAAATTCTGATGCTGAACCATGTAGGAACCATGAATCAAAGAAAAAGTAACCAATAATGAACCACACAGTGCATCCCAGATAACTCAGATATTCAGTTCATGTTAAAATAGACCATTTGTTGTTATTTTCTTTGGACTAAGAGCTATTGAGGTAGAGATATGCCTTGTTATTTGACATCAAATGGGCCTTATTATCTAAAATGCTAAACTGCCTGATCATAAAGGTCACTTCCAACTTAAAGAGCTACAGTTCTCGGAATTAGTGTAGGTGATGACAACATGTAGCAATTGCTCTTCAGATCATGCAGAACCAATAAACCTGAACTGAGCTCTGATACTGCATTAAAAGTGTAAGTAATCCACCAGAGAATAAAATTTAGATTTAAATGAGCGAAAATTAATTGAAAGCAACTATAAATCTGCCATCCTTTTCACTCAGTCTTCCCTCCTCCCACTTTCTCTATTCGCACAAGAACAAATCCCAGATGGAAAGTAGAAAACCTGTCTAAAGGGGCTGCATTTGTTTGGAGGAAAGAATTAACTTATTAGGAAAGACTTTGACTTTATAGATACTCAGGAAAAATTTTGATGTTACCAAATCTGAAAAACAGGTTCATAGAAATGAGTTAAGGAGGGTGACATTGTCTGCTTATATACTCTGGAAATTAGGTCAAAATGGGCGGTTAAAGGAGAAGCAGGAAAATGAGATCAAACTGCACAGGTGTACATTGTTCAATATATTTTTTACTTGTTTAATTGGTGTTGACAATATTGACATTTACCATCTGGTTAAGGTCAATGGTTTTCAAACACCTGTAAATAGGAAAACAAATTTTATATAAACTCAACATTTTTGGAACATGAGTGAATGCATATTAACTTCAGCAGTTTTAGAACATGCTATTTCTTTATTATTTATTTTTCACTCATCATGCATTGCTACTGTTTTCTTCTGGGTTTGAAAAAAAAGCAATGGAAAAAAGTAATATGTCTTCCTAGGTTTAAATAAAGTCAAATTATACTATAAAAACACTAAACCAGTCAGTATTGGGTATTAGTATATTCATATTGGAGATACTAAGTCCACCCACAAAGAATTCTAGGTAATCAGTACTTTTCATTTCCTTGGGTGTAACAGATATGATTTTATACTCAATACACACTAGCCACATATTGATAAAAATACTTTCTGAAGCCAAAGTTAGGATTTAAATGGTGTGTGTTATCACAAGCTACAAAGGAAAAACTTGAGATTAAAAACCCATTTTGACTCAAAAGTGTGCTTTGACTCATTCTGTCTTCTTTGTTCCTTTGTCCATAAGATGTATTTTCCCCGATAGTTTCTTACCACATTTTTGGTCTTTGTCATGCTTTAGTAGAGTAGTTTGTTTTCCATAAAGCTCCAGGCTACTTTGAGTTCCTTCAGCTATTATTTAAATGCAGTGGAATGAATCCCTAACATAATCGCATCTGACACCAACCACATTGGTGTTTAGTTGTATGCCTGGGCTCTGCAGCTTCAGTAGCTAATTTATATAATGAGGTAGAGAATTCCCCTCACCCTCTAAATATAAGACATGAGCAAATTTTCATGAGCACAAAGAAGCAGCTACATATAGCTGGCAAGCTGAGGCTTCCTGAAACAAAATTGCTTCAATTTTGTGTGTTAATTATTCAATATTTATAAGTATTTGCTGTGACAGATGGGAAAATGTGTCTGTGTCAACCTGGTTTTCACACATTTTGCTTTGTGAATGTGTTTCTGTAATTGCCTTCAGAGATTATGTATTCTATTTGATACTGGAGACTGTTTATGTTATGTTTAGTTAGGTCAGAGAACAGAGTTCATTTAGGGTGTGGTCTCTGTGTCCTTATTTTCAACAAAATGCAACTATATCATCCTATAATCACCTTTCAAGAATCATTAAGGAATTCTTCCCAAAAGAGAGGTGTAGCTGGTTTGGGATTTTTTGGCTTTTTTTTTCAGAAACTCTTGCATAACTCTTAACTCTTTTGATCTGGAAAGATTATGATCTCACTCATTTTTTCCTGTCCAGCAATATAATTTCTTCATCTATCTTTTATTAAGACCTCTATAAAATCAGAGATTAAATCCTGCCTTGTTTTGCTTACAATTATTCTTTTTTTTTTTAAATAATATTGTGGTGGTTTGACCTTGGCTGGATGCCAGGTGCCAATGAAAGCCACTCTACCACTCCCCGCTTTTCTGGACTAGAGGGACAGAAAACAATATGATGAAAAGTTCATGCATTGAGACAAGGACAGGAAGATCTCACTGATTACCATCACAGCCAAATCAGACTCCACCTGGGGAAATTCACTGACTTTGTTACAAATCATATCTTAGAGTAAGATAATGAGAAATAGAACTAAATCTTAAATACCCCTTCCCCCTACTAGTCTTTACTGGGCTATCTAACTCCTTCTCCAAGAAGTTAAGCAGGGACAAGGAATACCGGTTACAGTCAGTTCATCACATTGTTTCTGCCTCTGCTGCCTCCTCAGGGAGAGTACACTTTCCACTTCTACTGAATCCAACAGGAGACACTCCTCCATTAACTTCTCCAGTGTGAATGCCTCCTACAGGCCACAGCTCTTCATTAACTTCTCCAGGTGGGTCTCTTCCACAGGCTGCAGTCCTTCAAAAAAAGCCTACTTTGTTGTGGGTTCTTTTGGTATCACAAGTCCTGCCAGAAAACTTGCTCCAGCATAGGCTCCTCTCTCCATGGGTCCACAGGTCCTCTCAGGACTCTGCTCCAGTGCAGGCCTCCCACAGAGTCCCAGCCTCCTTTGGGCACATCCACCTGCTCTGATATGGGGTTCTCCACAGGCTGCAATTGGATCTCTGCTTCCCCATGGGCTTCCATGGGCTGCAGGGGCACAGCCTGACTCACCATGGGCTGCAGCTGATGGACTCAGCCTTGACCAGAGGTAGATTCATCTTGGAGCCAGGTGGCATTGGCTCTGTCAGACACAGGGAAAGCTTTTGGTAGTTTCTCAGAGAATCCACACCTGTTCACCCCCCACCAGCTCTAGTTACACAAACCTTGCCACACAAACCCAAACACAAATGTGTTTCTATTTTGCAAATTATATGTGGTCAAAATAAGTCTTTGTGGGCACTGAGGTTGTGTTGAAATAGTAAAATTTCCACTTCCTTCCCTGTTAAACTGTCTTGGGCAACAATATGTCTGTGAAAGAGCCAAAAACAAGCTGAGAACCCATAAGAGCCTTGTGAAGTTCAACAAGTCCAAATGCAAGGTCATGCACCAAGGCTGGGGCAATCCCAGACGTGTAGAATCTGGGACAAGAGCCCCTGAGAGCAGCTCTGTGGAGAAGAAGATGCAGGCTCTCATGGGTGAAAAACCAGACATGAGCCAACAGTGAGCACTTGATGCCCAACAGGCCAACTACATCCTGGGCTGCACCAAAGGAAGCAAGGCCTGTAGGCTGAGGAGGGTGATTCTCCTCCTCTTCCCCGTCCTTGTGAGACACCACCAATGGTGTTGTGTCCAGGTCTGGAGTCCTCAGTACAAGAAATGTGGACCTGTTTAACCAAGTCCAAAGGGCCAATGAGATGATATGATGACTGGAACACCTCTTCTATGAAGCCAGGCTGAGAGAACTGAGATATTTGACCATGGAGAAGAGAAGGTTCTCAATACAGCCTTCCAGTACTTAGAGCTTATGAAAAAGAGGAGTGACTTCAACAATATGTAATGATATGACAAAGGGGAAAGGCTTTAAACTGATAGGTCTAAATAGGATATTAGGAAGAAATTCGTTACTGTGAAGATAGTGAAGCACTTGAACAGGTTACCCAGAAAAGCTGGATCTCCTGTCTCTGGAAGTTTTCAAGGCTGGGTTGGATGGAGTCCTGAGCAGCATGATCTAGTGGGATGAATCATGGCTATGACAGGGTCTTGGAACTTTAAAGTCACTTCCACCCCAAGCCTTTCTATTATCTTATGACAGTAGTGTTTTAAGCCCACATTGCTCTCAAATATTTTGATTGTTGATCTGTAAAAGCTTTCTTGTAGCAACACAACACCAAATTTTTGTTCTTCACTACTTGTAAAATCCTCTTTCTTTTGACAGCTCCCCTCAGCCCTTCAATACTTGTAGAAATCATTACTGTTGGCTGACAAATACCAACACAGTTTCCCAGACTTTATTTTAGGTACCTAATTCCATACCTGTCAACAGAAACCTTGCTGATATTTTTTATTAACTGTGAACATCTCTGGATGACATAAACAAAAATATTGATTACAATGACCCTTATTTCTTTCATGATAATGTCCAGGTTATTTTTTGATGTTTCTTAAGATGTCAGAAAAAAAACATTCCAACCTTATGTTTGGTTTTGTGAATTTCTAGACTCAAAATATTTTCATGATCTTTAAAACTTTC
Organism: Cyanoderma ruficeps; assembly: GCA_008694505.1. NCBI lineage: Eukaryota > Metazoa > Chordata > Aves > Passeriformes > Timaliidae > Cyanoderma > Cyanoderma ruficeps. The sequence goes on along the minus strand of VZDJ01007753.1, from coordinate 23,509,189 downwards.
ATTATCTGAAGTCTAGGTTTTTTGTATTCCCCTTGCCTAATTTACCTTAATCCCTTCAATAAATCTTGTGCTCTTGCTTGGACACCAAACTCCCATTTAAGAGTGCCCGTTTGGAGCACTCTCAACTGCAGCTTTCAGTGATGTGCTGGCAATAAACCTTTTTCAGCAGAGACAGGTAACTGAGAGAGCTGCTCAGAGCTAGGCATCAGCAGCCTGTCATCAGTTTTTCAGTTTTACACAGTATCATCTTCCTCTTTTTTTATTTTTTAATCTTATATCGTGTAATTTCTTCCTCATTATAATTTCTGGTATTTTTGTTCCTCTCAGGTTTTTTTCCCCATCTTCNCCCCCCCCCCCCATTTTTTTCCCTATTACATAGTTTAACATAAACTAAAAAAAACATTTTCAAAGTTGAAATCATTGAATAAACATGTGAAAGAAGTATTTCACAGAGGCACATATAGTTCCAGCTTCTTGTATCAGAGTATACTTTTCTTTTAACATCTTCAAGAAGTTATCAGGAGATGCTTCACACAGATGAATCAGTATCCAGTATCAGTGTCTCAATTTACCTAATTTTCTCTTTCTAAAAGCTGACCATACCATTTAATTTATCTATTGAGACTTTTCTATAGTAAATGGAGAGAGCCCAGTACCTCCAGGGGATAATTCATCTTAATAAATGTAGATGTCTAAGGGAGATAGAACAATTCCTTCACTGATGGTGCTACCTTGGCTTTAATCACTAATCAGCTTTAATTTTTTTCCCAAAAGTTGTGCTATTTTTATCTGAAAGAAGGATGTCCAAATAATGTGAACCAGTGCCATTGTGTCACTTTCTTATTTGTTATTTCTTTGCTGACTCTAGATCTTGGTATTATACAAACCTTATCCTAAGGGTATGTTCTGTATCATGAAAATTCAGAGTTTCAGATTTTTGATTAAAAGAACCAGTCTTTTGTTTATGGGGTATGAGTCTCCTGAGGTTTGATTTATTTTTTTTTTGACAGGTTAGACCCTTGATGAAATGTTCTTTTCAGAAGTCCACAGGTGAACTGTTTTTGCTAGGACCAGAGAAAAAGTTCCATGAATAGAACTTATATTCACATAAACATTTTCTTTGCAGTGTCCTAAAAATGTTACTAAAAAGACAATTAATGTGAAAAATGAATGCTTTGTACTGCAAGAAGTGAGAGCCTTTTTGGATATCAACCTCATTAAAATCTCATTATTTACAGATGAAATAGTTTGAATTATCCTTGTAAATTTTTTTTCCTGATTTTCTGTTTCTTCCATTATTCTTATCAGCAAAATTTTTGTCAGTTTAAGTGCTTAAATTTATACTGAGTATTTAATTATTTTGACAGCTGATAACAATATGTCAAATAGGAAGTAAGTTGAATTACTTGAATAATTACCTGAATTGCATCAGGAAAAGAATTAAACAAAACCCTTGAAAAGACACTACGTCAGTAGAATTCCAAAGAGATAAATATATTGGTTTTCAATCCAGTCACAACAGAATTAAAGTCTGATCCAAAGCCACTGAAATCAATAGGAGCATTTCCACTGAGCTGGCCTTGGATCAAGCTCCTGATGCAGAAAGCAAAAAATCGAAGCTCCTCTATCTGTATTCATTGCACATGCAAAAATAAAGGAGCTTCATCCTGTACCCAAGTGAAGACAAAGAATCTTGATCTCGAATAAACTACTGTAACTTCTGTCCACACAGAACCTTGTTCAATCCAATAATGACCTGTTAGATATAAAAAGTTTGAAAATAAAGTTTTCAAATGTTTCATTCCTAACAGTTCAGAAATGAATTTTGTTAACATACTTCTAAACCATTTTCCATTAAAAACACAATGACTAGTCATTTAATTTAGACTCTATTCCTCTTCAATATATATGATGTGTACTGCTAAACATCAAGGAAGCCACCAAGTTACCAAAATAAAATAAGATTATATTACCCACATGGAAAATGCAAAACATCTGAGATATTAGGAAAATCTATTTTTTTTTAATTATGTAAAAAAAGGCAATCCATGACTGCAGTATGGAAACAAAGAAACTACAGGGGCCTAAGGGCCAGGGGCAATTTAGGACAGCACAATATCACAGTGAAATGTTTGGATACTGAAGAGGGCATTTATGCATCTTAGAGAAATAGGATCCTCCTTCACACTACATTTAACTCTACTAATATTTCCAGAGATTCCTAAGGTTAATTGTTGAGTGTCTTGGCAGTTTTAACATCAAATGTTGTCTCTCTTCCTTAGTTTTATGTAATTCTTGATATGTAAAGCCCAAATTCTTCACTAAGAGCAAATTCTTTAAATATTTAATTTTTGGTGAGTAGTGAGTTTGGTGAGTAATATGTCACTTCTGATAGGTTTAATTCTAAAACCTCCCCTGGATTTTTTAAAAATTATTTGTTGTTCCAATCATAAACCATTTAAATCTCACTCTATTGTGTACCCTGACACAAAAATCACAAGAGGATACTGGGTTGGAAAGCAATAGTTATTTGATTTTTTTAATTTCTTTTTTTCATTCCAGAATCTATTTTATATTCCAAGCCCATAATGTACAGTCATAAATAGCATTTCCTCACATGATTCAGAGACCCTAGATAGTGTTCATAAACTGGACTGCAGGCTGGTGGGAATAAATTCTCTAGTTTTCCTCTTTAGTCTGTGAGAGAGGAGAAATGCTTTTTGTAGCATAAGGCCTGCAAAGCCAATGAGCCCAGGCCTATTCTGCATCACAAATTCTCCAAAGAAATTTCCTCCTGATGGATACGGATTCATTCATAGCAAATCCCATTCTTTCTTCCTTTCTCAGCTTAGCAAAAAACATGAGGGTGTACTACAGATTGCAGGGAGAATTTCCAAGGCAGTAAGTGAACAGGATTGTACCACAAAATTTCCACTGGTCTAGAGACTGATGGTTCATTTTACAGCTGACACACCGATTTTTAAGTCTATTACAGAATAATAAGTGTGACTATAAATTTTTCTCTTCCAGACACTTGAGTGATGAACATTCATTGAAATGCATGTGAAAAAATGTATGTATGTAGGTGGGAAATTAACCAGATTTAAAAGATATTGTTATGATTCTTGGTGATTCATATTCCTCTTTATAACAGGAAATAAATAAGTATGATTAACAGACAAAAATAAAGCCTTTGTCCCTTTTTTGTTTCACCACAGTCTTATGATGACTAGGTATTTGTACTGTTTTTCATTTCTCTATAAACTTTTTATAATCTAAAATGCACTCTGTCTATAATACTGAGAACATAGTTATAAAATGCCAGGCTAGCCTTCTTGTTTGAGACAACAATTTTTAATGTACAAATCTCCACCAAATAATGGGGTCACAAATCTTTACTATATTTTTTATTGTTGTTTTCCAAGTAAGCTCAAGGTTTTGATATTTAGTCCAGGGGTTTCACTCATACTCAGAGACAACTCAAAGTCCTTTCTAAATTTTCCATGTTGCAGGAATCCTTAGAGTCAATTACAGCTTTATGTACTGTCTGTCCACTTCCATTTATAATTATTCTTTTTGCATTTAATGCATATTTGTTTCAGTGGTTGTCTATTGTCAAATAAAACATACAGTTACATAGCTTTATAGACCCTAATGCCTCAAATAAAAAAAATAGATGTTGTGTGTAGTGTCCTGTGCCAACTAAAAAGCAGTAAAGAGGTTTTTAAGTCCTAAAATCTAAAATTGCATACATGACTTATAGAAAACATTTTGAATATGCACCACTTGTCATGTATTCATATGACATTTTCTATTAAAGATGACACATTCATTATTTTTTATTTTAACTGAGTAGTTATCTTCAGTTCAAGTACCCTGTCTCTGATTATAATGGATGGTCTTACTTTAAATGAAAATTTGCTCCTGTCATACAGAAATCTACTATTATTACATTCTATTGAAATAATGTATTAATATCAAGAATATTAAATGAAAACACAGTGGATATGGGAAACCTCTTTTTTTACGCTAGTTTAAGAGGAGCTTATTCAGGTATTTTGAAGTGTCAATAGCTATGCTGGAAAATAGTTGGCTGCTCAAAGCTTCCAAAGCAAAATATAGGAAACAATTTTATATCTTTGTAAAGGTTTCACTAAGGCTTCTTTCAGTCCTATTTTTTTTTTGGCTATTGATTTCTTTAGAAAGGAAACTTAGATGTTCCAAATTATTAACAAACCACACACTCCCCAGACACTAAATCTACCTAAAACTCAGCACAGATTTACAGTACAGTAATTTTATAATCAATTTTCTATGTATTATATTAGACAAACCATACTGTACAAATTCATTGGTTTCATATTACAGGTCTCCCACTGGAAAAAAATCTGCATAAACCCAGCCTCCTGCTCAATCTCCTCCTCAGCTGTATTGCTAGGCTGCTCCCAGTCCCTCTCAAGCCACCTCTTCTCCTGCTAAACAACCTCAGTTCCCTCTGCTGCCCCTCACAGGCCCTGTGGTGCATACCACAATTATCTTGGTGGTTCTCTGGAGTTTATCAGTATTTTTCCCGTCAATTGTACTCAAGTTTTCTCATAAACTGAGTCCCAAACTGCGCACAGTACCTAAGAGTGGGCTAAGGAGTGCATATGGGGATAATAACTTTCCCCAAAATATCAGCTCTACCGCAGTGAATACAGCCCCAAAAACTGATGACCTTTTCTACTGCTAGGAAAATATTTTCTTTCATGTTCAGGTCACTTTCTTCCTAAGGACTCCAAGGTCTTTGCCACAGAGTTGTGCCCCAGCTAGTCAATCTCCCGCCTGCATTATCTCAAGGAGGTTTCACTTCCCAGGTGCAGGACTTTGCATTTGCCTATGCTAAATTTCATCATGTTATCCTCTAAGTCCATTCCTCCAGCCTCGTGAGGTGCTTCTGGGCAGAAGCCCTGCCCTGGCCCACTTCCCACCCCCACCCCTCTCACGTTTCGTGTCACTTGCAAAATTAATGTGTGCAATTTGATGATACTCCAAGTGTTGATATATTTGAGGTCAACCCAAAAAAAGATGTTTCATTCCTCTTTTAAACAGGCATGTCTATTGTAGATAGACAAAATAGACAACTTTTTAATTCCTTTTATCTATATATATATATAAACAAACCATATTGTGGATGCATAAGCCTCTCCTGAGAATGTTCCATAAGCTGTTATTTTGTTCACGATGCTTTTTCAAATACTGTTGTGAGACTACAAAGGTTACAAATGTAATTTGGTTTCCTGACATTTCTGCATGGTGTGGAGACACAGGTTCTTAAACTAAAATCTTGTAGAAAAGTTTTCTTTTGATTAAAAACAGGCAAGAAAAAAGAAAATCTCTCAAAATTTATATTTAAGAACTATATTATTCAGCAGGATATGACTCCAGGAGAAGTGGCTTATACAAGAATCTAGTCCAAAATGAAAGATCATGGGAGCCTGTGAAGAGCTCTGGTTTTCTCTGTTTTAAAATAAATATTATACTAATTTCTAAATATTGGCAAAAGAGCAGACTTGAAAAATGAGAAAACTGAATATAAAAAATTTCCGATCAGTGTTTAGACTTAATTTCTATGCTGTCCCTACTGAATTGTGCAAGGGAAATGAGCCAACTTACATATCATTTCAGTCAATGCAAACGAGAAGTTACTCTACAGAAATCTAGAAATATATGTTTGTGAGTCTAATTTCTCGCAGACATAAACTATTGCATCTAAATGGTTATGCTCAAAATTCAGTGTAAAACAAAACTGATCCTAAAAATGTTCAGCAGTAATAACAAACAGAAGAACTTCTTGAAATTATTAAATTTTATAAATATTTCATACATATCAAACCTATCATGTTGATTTCAAGGAAAAGAGAGAAGTGTAAAAAATCATTTCAAAACAAGATCATAACCAGTGATAAATTGGCAGATCTTGATATCAAGTTACATAACAGAGGAGGACAAAAATCTAATGATACAGCCACTGCAATACAAAAAGTATTTATTGTCTTTGAATATACCTACATTAAAACCCACTTCATACACAGTTCCCTGCAGAATTAAGGAATTGAGAAAAGTAAAAAAACTACAAATAAATGATTTGTCCTTGAGCAGTGAATTTGAAAATTCCAGGATGACTGAGGTAAGTTTAAAAAATAACCTAATGAAACTTCTAAATTTTTTTTTTAAAGAAAAGAAATAAGGTTTGGGAGATGTTTTCTGTAGGCATATAAAATATTCTTCTGTTTTTATCAGGAGTGAGATGAGGGAGAAACTGGTGACATTAGTTTATATATTTTATAAGGAAATTTTCTATGCCCTGTAATAGTCAAGAAATAGAAAGCATGTGCATTCACTATATGCTGTATTTTTCATTCTCTTGTCTTAAGTTGGGCTCATTTTCTATCAAGAATAAAAGAAAACAAGAATTAGTGCAGATCATCACCTCTCCTGAATTAGGAAATATACCAGATAGAGGAATCTGGTATCCTTAGAAGACTTCTGACTGACACCAAATAAAATCAAAGAGAACCTTTAAATTCAGTTATCCTCACTCTTTTCAGTTCTTAAACCCACTTCACTTTACAGGTTTATATTACCCTAATCATTCTTCCAATGTCTCCCATTATCTCACTGAGAAGCAAAACCCTTTTTTTCTTCCCTTTCCTTTTCCCTAACAAACTTTATCTGATGTCACTGTAAAATTCCAGTTGAGTAGAGGCCAACAGCCCAGCTTGGATGTCTTAAAAGTATCCTTTTTTTTTATTCCTGGTGTTTCTGTAATCCTTGGACCATAACTCAATTTTAATTATCAGAGAATTATGTGTGATTAACTTAAAAATATTTGTTTTTCTGGCATATATTCAGCTTTTTCCTAAATTAGGATCTGCTGACATTTCATATATAGTGCCATATCCATCAACCTGCAGATCATTTTAAGCTTGAATACTTTGAATTAATTTTTTACTTTTTCTGCTAATTAAAGTCCCTTTCTGTTGAGAAGTCTATTTCTTACGTATGTCATCAGGGAAAAGGAAACTTTCCTGGTGCCTCACTAAAAGACAAAAGTTTTTGGGCTGCAAATACTTGGATTTAAAAGCTATGGAGAGAGGCTGAATATCTTATGAAAGGTTGTAAAGGACTCATGAGTTTTAATGTTTAACAATAAATCCTAGAGACAATGCCATTACCTGAGTTTCAGGTAAACAGGATGATACGGACTAATATTAATAACAATAGAACTACATTACTCAGATGTAATTACTCAGAGTAATTACTCAAATAGAACTACATTACTCAGATGATGATTTAGTAAGTTCTTCGTCTCTCTCATTCTAAATTTTGGCCTTCCATGTTAACAGTTTTAGCTGAAATGTACAGTGTTAGATCATTCTCCAAAGTAAGAGGTGAAAGTTTTGTTGTTATTCATACACATGGTTTCATTTCAAATTTAATGGAACGGCTAAATTAAGCAAAGAATCCAAGAGAGGGACAAGGCATTTTTTTACCCTAACTTGGGATGATGATTCTTTAATTATGTGTTTTTCATTCTCAGTCTTTTAAACTTAGCTACTTTTTAGCTTTTTCAATACTCTTTGGGGAAAAGGAATATCTTGAATTTAAAAAATAAACAGTATTTTTTTACCTTTGGTGGAAAAAGTACTCTTTGAATTTTGAGTACAAAAGGAAAGGCCAGTTAATTCAACTTAAAACAAATTGCCTCTCGCATGAGCCTGAAGAAAATTATAGCAGTATTTTGGTCAGTACAAATAAATGTATTATTCCCTAAGCTCCTCTGCTGCACATTACTGATTTACAATATCAAACATTTTCTGAGGTTGATAATGAACTCTATTAAAAGAAAGGTAGGAACTGAGAGTAGCCCTGCAAAGTTTCTCCCACAGTCTTTTCCTTAGAAATTCTCTTGAGGATAAGAAAATTAAATCACCCAGAAAGCAAACCCTGGATAATGTACAATAATAAATGATGGCATCATTTGGCAAGTACATGAAGTACCAAACTTCCAATTTCTTCACTGTATGAGTTTGACAATGAATGCAGTCATTCTGTATTTTCCCCAACAGAGAGAAACTAGTTGACCTAAACCCAAGTCAGAGTAATTCCTATGCCAACAATTTTGCATTATGGGGATAGCATCGATCATTGCAGCTCACGAAATGAAGGGAAATTCTCTTTAGAGTTTAGAAAGAGTTTAGAAAACTCTTATCTTGCTCACAGCCTTTTTAATCACATTTCAAGTTAAAGTTTACATTCTTTACTGCAATGCAGTGTAGAGGTAGATAGCACTGTCGCTGAAAATGTGGCAGCCTTAGTGTTGCAGCAGTTTAGTTGCTGTATTCTCCACAGCATTTAATTGGCCATTCTGAAAAGCAAAATAACTCATCCAAAGCCTCACCCCAGCTGTGCTCTCCCTGACACTTAGGGTCAGTCATTCTGGATCAAGTCAGAATTTCTCCTCCAGATCTCTGCATTCAGGACAGACACACTCCTAAATGTGTTCACAGGTTCTGAAGTGTTCTGAAAAATCTTCTCCCTGTTATTTCCCAGTATATTAGCTAGTAGTCAGAACATCTAAGAATAAGAAATAATCTCATGTGTGTATGCCACATAGGATTAAAAAAAAAAAAAAGAAAGGAGTAAGACAAAAATAAATACACGTAAACTGTACAGATAACTGTTAACTGCCTTTTGGAATTCTCATTTGGAATTCTTAATTTCTACATCTTATGCGTTATCACTCAGAACCTTTTTCCAGTTTGTGAAATGTTGACACATAATTCATCTTCTGTGTATATTAACCTTTAATATCAAACAAACTTACCTGAGCAAATGACAAAATGGAATGAAGCAATGATACCTTATCTTAAAGGAATGGAGATTACTTGGAGTATTCTCTTTACTTTGCTTATCCGGTTTCCTCATCAGAACACATTTACTTAAATCATCAATAGATAAGATCCTAGATTCTGTTCATTTAATCAAAGAGACATTTCAGTCTTAGGTGAGAAAGAATAGCATTTATTGAGCACACCATCAATACCGGCATTTCTTGGCTGTGATCCAGTTCAACAGGCCTTGGTTGTCTCAACAGATGACATAATAATATCAAAGCAGAATTAAGTATTCAAAGCTTTTAGTTTTATAATGCCTTGTAACTTCACAGTCCTATTATTTCTTCAATAATATTGTCCCATTTGTTTTTGCACCCTGACCATTCGTCTTTCCTCATAGCAGTGATCTAAATTTCAAGTGTATTTGAGTTAATGTGAGAGTTCAGCCCAGTCCTCAGATACAAGTCTGCATTGCCACTTGCCTTTTATGATCTGCTACTGCATTTGAAGTCATGTGCACAGTGCAGTGTGCTTGTACCTTCAAAGCCAAGAGCAGCTTCTCAGACTATACTTGTATTACAAAGAGATCATCAGGAACTCACTAAGGCAAGACTGGACAGGAATGGAAAATATGGGTTCTTACACTCTTCCTTTTTCATGTGTCTTTCTCAGCTCATTTACAACAATTGAAGAGAACTTGTTTTTTTACTGTAGAAATTATTAAAATTGTTAGAATGTTTTGTAACATTCAAAAACAGGTTGCCACGCTACTTTGATTTATAAAGAAGGTACTGATGACAGTCACCGCGTGTGTTCAGTTCAGATTGACAGAAAACAGACCCTATTTTATGTTGAATGCTGAAATGGTGCATCATCAGGTATCAGGAGCTGGCACACATGTATGTAATTTTCTTTTTTTTTTGCTTAAAAATGTAAGTTGAGGTGTATGATGTTCCTAACTTGTGCACAAAAAAAATAAAAAAGGAAAAAAATTGCTTTCAGAGAGACACTGAATCGTATCTATAGTATAATACAACAGCAGAGAAAAAAACCCCAAAACGACAAACACTTAGCAGCAGGAGTAGTAGTTTTACCAAGTAACAAATGTTAGTCCTGTTATTTAGTATTTTCCTGGAAGATACTAAAGTACATTATTGTGTAAAAGTGTGTGTAAAACGTAAAAAAAGAAGAAGAATCACAACAGAAAATTCAGATAGAAAGTCATACTTTCTTGGTGCATAAGGAATGTCCTTTTGCAGGGCCAACTTTTCGCATTAAAATGTGGCTTTATCATAGAGGATTGGACTTTAACATCCATTTTCCTTTCCTATCTATATTACTGAATGATATATTGAGGAAGTAATAATATAAGTTAATCATAGTCCTGGAGGATTCAGAATGGTAGTAGCCAGCTCCAGTAGTAGTATCAATAATTTGAAAAGAGATTGAACCTCTTTGCCAGAGCTAGATAAAAATACTGGTCCCATTTCCAGTGTACTGACTCAAGTAAAGCTTTATAAAGCCTTAAAGGGAAAGGCTTTATAAGGAACATGTTATCCTGACTATCGCCTCAGTTAACTAATATTTGTTGAAAGATAAACTTGTTCTGAATGCAGAGTGGAAATTTTGGTAAGTGGTGTCTCTTAGATTTACAGGTTAATGAAAGTGACAATGTGTTGGTAATATTCAGTAATTCAGCAGGCCACATTTTGATATTAATATACTTAGCAATAAACATATTTTAAAATTCACAGGAAAATCTGGATGAGTTTAAGACTTTGCCACAGGATGACTCTAACTTCTTGTTAAAAAAACACATATAGGCAGAAGGATGCCAAATATCTGATGAAAGCAGATGCTGATGCAGACTGTGAAACACTGTTCATAAGAAAGCGTTCTACTTCTGGCATCTAATTTCTGTCCTATCAAACAATGCATGTAGATCTAATAATTTTGTTCAGTGGATCTGGGTTAAGTAGAAACAAACTACTGAAGGTTAACAGTGTGAAAAAACAGCATTTGGTTTGGTTAGGGGAGGAGTCTTCTGTAACATTCACCTAATCCGAGAATAACCTCATAAGAAAGGAATTGTCATTGCTGATTGAAGAACTACTGTTACCAGTAAGTAAAATTCAGTTTCCACGTGAATGAAACTCTGGTTTAGCTTTCATTTTTATCCACTTTAAATACGAAGAGCCCTCCTTGCATATGGCTCCTATACTGAAATTTCATTCAGTAATCACAATGTAAAAATCACCAAGCATAAGGCTTGGTCTTTTCCTTGCAATAAGTCTTTCCTTCTGCTGCTAGAGCAGAGTTCAAAGACATTAGGGAACTAAGAAAAAAAATTTTTATTTTTTTCTCCTGCAATACTGTGTGTACCTCCTTTGGATTTTTAGAAGACTGCAGGCAATCAGTTTCCCTAGCGAGGACCTGACTTCTGGATCCCTGTTGTTTTCTATACCTGCTGAAAGAATGAGAAATCAGAGAATTTCAATATCCTTTCCTTAAAGATATGAAAACCCATTTTTCTGGATCAATGAGGTAGTTCTTTGCCTACTAAGTAGAGTCAGACTTTGGTGGAATGAAGATGTGGGTAGGAGCAAGGGAACTCTGCCTTCATGACTCTGCCGTCAAGAGCACAGAAATGTCCTTAAACCTAGGAAAACAAGGCAGTTATTTGGATGAAGGACAGGGGAGAGGCTGGAGCAGAAAAAGGCTGAAGAACTACTAATTTCTTTCCTTGTTTTATATGAGTATTTTTATTAATCCTTTCTCCCATTTTCCTTAACAAACCACATTCTTCCTGCATGTGCTCAGTCTCTCCCTGCTGCAGCTGCAAGCCTTCACACCATCACCCAACCTCTCCACATAATCCACTCGTAACAGCGTCATGTGTGATTGACAAAACCCCACATTTCTCCCAAAACAGTAGCTCTGTTCCCAGTTCTTGAAGCCCTTTAAAGGCTCATCATGGGGAAAGGCCTCATGGAAAAATCATGGCTTATCCTTCTATCCTTCTATTTCTATGTTGTTTGGATAGTCTGTGAAAAGAATTCATGAAGCTGAGTAAGACCTAAGCTATGACAGCACATTAATACATAAACCACACAGAATTACACAGGGAGTAAACAATAAATGGCACAAACAAGAGCATACAAATATATTCAGTAATTAGTGCGATGAGCAAGAATTACACAAATTGCAAATGACAACTAGATATTCCATTACAGTATCTGTGCACATGCAAATTTCCCTTATACTTTTTACATGTGAGAAGTGGAATATTATGGTTTTTGTACTTCCTATTCTTTATTTCTTTGATTCTCTTTATTCTTTTTTTCTTCCTTCCTTCCTTTTTTTCTTTCTAGAGACTTCTGAAACTAGCAAAATTTTATGACTGCAGCTGTATTTTACACAGTAGAATATCAAAAATCAATATGATAAATCAATTTCTGTGTTCTCTCCATCATAGATAGCACAGGGGTTCATTGCATTTACAACTTGCTGCAGTGATTCTTATGGCAAAAGGAAAAAAAGGAAAAAAAGAAAAACATTACATCTGTGGCTAGAGGAAGTCTAACTATGGATATTTCATAGTTTATTTAATGACTTTTGCAATACCTTTAAAAATATAATCTGATGTATATCTTTGTAATTTTTCACTGAGATCTCAGTGTTTGAGAAGGGTTGGGGAGATAACTCACTTCATTGTCTGAAGACGTTGTGGAACTAATTCAACCCAGCAAAATAATGTTAGCAAGTATATCTGACACCTGGGAGTGAAAAAGGAAGCAAATATGATAGTGACAGAAGTCACTGCAGGAAGCAGCAGTAACAGTTATTCTGTCTGGAGCCAGAGGTGTTTCACTGTAATTGCTGCTAGATGATCTAACATATACTCTTTTTCTGTAATACAGGCTCGGATGAAGCCTGGGTACCAGCTGACTGACTTCAATGCCTGAATGCCAAAAAGTGCAATTTTAGAAGTGGCATTGCTGATCTATTTGCAGAACACATCACCTGCCATTTGCAACATTGCTTGGGAGGGGGATCCATTAGAAAAAAGAAGCCTCAGAACAGAAATGAGGAGCTTTTCTTTCTTCTCTCTGGCCTCTTTTCATCTTCTCTTCTTATGTTTCAGTAGGTAATTTTTCCCACTTCTTTCCAGGCTTTATGCTATGATAGTGGTGCTGCATGCTGATGAGGCTCCGCTTAATGCAACTTCAGGCAATGCAGCCTAAGCTTTCTATAGTCAGAGAGCCTTTAAAGAGCCTTCAATTAGCAAGCATCTAGACAGAAAAGATAATAGAATAAAATACTTAATAAGCCCTTAAAAAGAGACCCAATAAAGGTACCAAAGCAAAAATTGGAACACAGTATTATCATTCAAATACTTGAGACATATGTACAGTCTGAAAAATATATCCAAGGTTAATGTTTATGTCACTTCAATTAAAAAATTTTGCTTCAATATTACTAATACTGGTTTTGTCTTTGAACAATTGTGCTTCCTCTATCCTGTGTTTAGCTGGAACCTGGACAGTAAGTCTGTATATTTTGGTGTTGAGAATTCAGATTAAATTCCTACTTATCTAGCAGACCCAGAATAATTTGTTTGTTCCAGTTCTGTGTAGCTTTCAAAACAATTATATCACCATGCAGACTTTGATTAGCACAAACGATATTTCAATTATAAATGAGTAGTGTCTGCTGAAATAGAAGTCATACCTGTTTGAAAAATCATTTAATATAGATCATAGTGACAGGAACACCATTT